>CM042241.1:43206265-43378765 GCA_023566225.1 Romanogobio albipinnatus | reverse complement strand
CATGTCATGTCCACCACACATTCAACTGATGATAATAATTTATGTAATGAAGTGCATACCGGTACATTGGAGACCATTTATATTTAATCTATGCTTTGTTTTAACTTTAAGCTGCACATATATGCAGTTTTATTGTTTCAGATTTCCCAGACAGATGATGTATGAAGTTGCAGAGACCAGTACCGTTACCTTACCATTCCTACTGTAACTCTTTCAAAACAGTCATGTTGCATCCCTTCATTTTGACTGTTGTTTCAACAAGAGGCTGAAAGTCATGCATTGTTACTGTATTAATGTACACACTCAAGGAATAACACTCAAGCCCTGCTATGCATTATTAAATGTTCTTGTTTTATGTCAGAATTAAAAGATTCAAAGATATTTGCTACAGTTGATGTATACGGTTTATTAATTTGAAAGTTTCTGAATCCTTTGGGAATAAAACCTATATGAAATGACTTGGCCATGATTAAAGAGTTTACCCAAAACATTTTTTTAAATTCATTTACTCACCCTCAAGTTGTTCCAAACCTATATGAATTTCTGTTCTGCTGAACACAAAGGAAGATATTTGTAAGAATGTTTGTAACAAAGCACATCTCTGCAGCCATTGACTAACATAGTAGGGAGAAAAATACTATGTTAGTCAATGGCTGCAGGGATTTGCTTTGTTACATTCTTCTAAATAACTTCCTTTGTGTTCAGCAGAACAAACAAAACTCAGTACAGGTTTGGAACAACTTGAGGGTGAGTAAATGATGAAGAAGCACAACATGTAGTACAGAGAAAAAAGAAAATTATATATATATATATATATATATATATATATATATATATATATATATATATATATATATATAACATTGTATATAAATATATTCTGTAGTTGTGAGATTGGCTGATTAACAGTTTGAAGCTGGGTTAGTTCTTCAGTGACAGGGTACTGGAAGCACAATGCCATTGCATGGCTGGTCAGGGATGTTGGTAGTGTTCCAGTCAGTGTCTTCTTTTCTTTTAAAGTAGATAAATGTTTATCTCCAAATGATACATTTAAGTGCAATACATCAGGTGAAAGTTAACAAATGAAATGTGTTCAATCTAGCCGCCACTAGCCCTTTCTCTGTCAGAACACGTCAGATTTTGGTTTGATATTTACAGCAGTCAGCACGCAGTACAAGAGCTGCAGACAGAGGAAGAGCAGGAAGCAGGACATGAAGTGATGGTAATATAATTTAATATAGTTTACTGAGTAATCTTAGTAGTATGATGTTAATTGCATCTTTGTCTGATCAGCATAAAAAAGATTTTTTGCCAGGCAAAGTAAAATGAATGCTTCACAACATTGTCCTGTGACATTAAAAACCTTGAGATGACAATACAGCACAGAACATGAAAGTACATGTGTACTGAATAGATTAAGACATTCATACAAATTATAAAAGAGAATAAGGAAACTAAAACAAAATATCTTCATCACTAAATAATGAGTGCTCATAAAAAAATTGTACATAGTGAAAAAATATCTTGATGAGGCCAGTGCTAAATGGGAGCTATTGGCCACCCAGATTATTGTTAACTGAGAGAGATGTCTGTCTCTGTACCTGCAGCTAAAATACAACAAAACAAGCAACATTTCCTCTTCATATGAGACATCTGATTACCACAGCAGTTGCTTACATCTGTTAATATTTAATAAGTTCTTAGTTTCAGTAAGCACAGAAATGAACCGATCAAACCTCACACACCTCTGCTGCTTAGCCATGATCTCTAACTGCGGTCGAACGCTGATGACGTAACATTCAGGTGGGCCCGCCCTCACGCGGTTATGATTGGCCGATTGATGAGCCTAAATCTGATTGGCTAAAGAGTACGACTCCTCTGTGTAGGGAGGATTGCGCTGCCAGGAAAGTCTCAAAAACACACACACACATCCAAGGCAATTCACACACGTGAATGACGATTTGCACATTCGCATTACAGGATGAATGTGTAAATTTTAAACATTCAAAAGTTTTTGTGCACAGTTGTAAATCTACGAGTTGTGTTTTGCATTTGTGAAATGTATTTTATGAATATATAATTTTATTTTGCACACGTGAATTGTTTTTTGTGCACGTGAATTTGGTTTCATGCATGTGAAATTGGTTACACATGTGTGCATCTTGTTTTTTGCGTGAATTATTAATGAGTCAATTCTGTCTCCATAGATTCAACCTGTCGGCATATAGACACGTGCGCAAAACGTGACACCAATCCATGCGCCCGTGCGCAAAACAGTGACGCGTTGGTCCAGGTGCAGAGTGACGACGTGTGCAAAGTTAGGAGTGAGTTGTAGTTTGGAGAAAGTTTGGTAAGTCAACAATGGCGAAGAGAACGACGAAAACACACTTTTCACTTGATGAAGTAGTGGAACAATGCACTCGGCGTGACAGTGATGAGTCGGATGATGACATTAGTGAAGATGAGAGCGAGGTTTCCTTCGTTGACTCGATAGCGGAGGAGATGTCATTCTCGACAAGTAAGTGTTTTGTCATATTTTATAACATTTGTATGTGGTATATACTGTATGTAACGTTACCTAGTGTTTTGAGGTGTCCTATGTATTTAGTGTACATGGAGTGTATGTGTTTGTATGTGCGCGCCTGCAAAGGTGAGTTTGTTTGCGTTCGTGTGTGTGTTTGTGCGCTCCTGGAAAGGTGTGTTTGTTTGCGTTCTTGTGTGTGTTTGGGCGCTCCTGGACACGTGTGTTTGTTTGTTTGTTTGCGTTCGTGTGCGTTCGTGTGTGTGTCATGCACCGGTGTTTATGTCTGGTTTTTGAGTGTTTGTGTTTCTTTATATATATATATATATATATATATATATATGTATATATATATATATATGTGTGTGAGCATGTAAACAATAGTATAATACAGAAAATGTGTAAATGTTTTGTAAATAATTTTTCTTTTTGTTTTTTTCTTGTATCACAGACAATCATCCGACATCGAAACGGATGAAGACTGGGAGCCAGTCAGCGCAAAACTCCAAACTGAGGGACATGACAGCACATCAGAAGAGGAAGCACACCCCACAACATGTTGCCAATAATATGTAAAAAAAACATATTTGGAAAATTTGTAAATAGTTATATTGTGATATTTATAGATGTGATATTTATAGATGTGAGATATATAGATGTGAGATATAATATATATATATATATATATATATATATATATATATATATATATATATATATATATATATATATATATATAAAGTTTTAAAATAAAAAACTTAATACCATAGCACTTGTTTTGTCTCTTTATTTGCAGTTTAGTTTCAAGAATTGAAAAAAAAAAAACACTAATGTATGTTTCAGTTATGTGTCAGCAATCATTGACAGTGAATCTAGATAAAGAATATAATAGCTCCAAGTGTAACCTTTCATTAGAGACCAAAATTATGACTGTACATCAAAGCATTCAAGTATAAAAGCATGTAATGTGTTTATGGTTCCAAAGGGCCATTTGGAGTCTCCAAGTGGCCTTTTTTGGGGAGCGCCTAGACATAAGTTTAGATAAACATGTGTAAAACACTCATTTTCTAAGGTATTGTTATCAAATTTGAAATTGAGCTTGGTAAGGCTTCATGCTGTGATCACATTGTGTTTTCCAGCTAATACCTGCCAAATATAGTCATCTGCAGGCATCTGTTTACAAAAAAAAAGTAGGCGGAATATTTTTTTTCCATTTTTCAGTGTGTTCAAAATTCTATTACTCAACACCAGTAGGACTTTGAGTGATTCTGACTGTTTAGGAACAAACCTCAGAGTGTCACCTTTCAAAAGATACCAAAACCATGCATATACTCCAAATGGTTCAAGAACAGTATGCAATTAATTTTGGGTATGCCTTTTTTCAGGCGTTTTAGGCAAAATTGACAGAAATATTAAGGGGTTAACACTAGATGGCGTAGAAGTCTATTTTCTGTGTGCTAGAGCGTGCGCCATCCGCCATGCTAAAAAAAAGCACACCCAAAGTGAGGCACATATGCAAGTCCAATGACAATACAATTCTAAAATTATATATATATATATATATATATATATGTGTGTGTGTGTGTGTGTGTGTGTGTGTGTGTGTGTGTGTGTGTGTGTGTGTGTGTGTGTGTGTGTGTGTGTGTGTGTGTGTGTGTGTGTGTGTGTGTGTGTGTGTGTTTGTGTTCAATTATGTGGCAGACATAATACATTTGTCACAACAAATCACAGTTGCAAATAATATTATTTTACACTAAAGATGCTGTCTTAGGCTTCTATAATTAGAAGAAGTTATACGTTCTATAATCTAATTCGCGCAAAAGCCAGCACGCAGGTAGGGCGTGTCTAGGCGCGGTCTTCTTCCTGCACTGTTTTAAATCATCACTCAAATTAGACTACATAGACAATTGGTTCACGAACTTCACGCTTGGCTCAGTCAGAGGGGTGGGTAACTTACTGCTCAACTATCCTTTCCAGAACATCTAGTACGTTTCGAGTCTTGTAAAGCGGTCATTTGTTCGATAATTTAAAAAAACTAAACCAAACAAAAACTTTAGGTTTCTTTTAATCTTACGTCTTTTCACAGAAGATGACTTCCTACACGTGGATTATACTTATTCTGGCAAGTCTCGCGGCAACAAGAGCACAAGGTATGGTCTCCTATCTAAACTGTTTACATTTTGTTTTGGTAACAGCGCTCGTAACATTTCTCACTTACTTTCTCTAGGACGTACGGTAACGTTATATATAATGACTAAAATAACAACGGGAACAAATGCGTCGATGTGTGCCTCTTCTTAAACGCCCTGCTGTATATAAACGTCGTCACTCGTTTAAGTTTACCGAGGAGTTAAAAGTAGTTGCCTACTAGCCCAGTTATTTACCCTGATACACTACGGAAAAAGTGAGTTGAATGTTTATGAAGTGCCAAAGAACTTAGCTTACATGGGCTTGAATCTTCTTGGAGTTGATTTTTTCCCCCCACATACAAGTTGCATGACTCACCAGCCTGTGGTAAAAATGGCAAGAGGATCAAGTTGTTTTGGTAACATAATATTATATAATACAAGTATGTCCAAAAGTTATGACAAAATTAACGCAGAGCTACAGAAAGAGATTATTGATCTTTCCAATTATAGTGTTCTTTATTCCCAAATTAGCTGCAAACAATGAAAAACAGAGTTAAAATGCTAATTTGAATAGTTTGTCTATCTTAATGGATCCTCTTTAACTCACAGAGCAAAATTGTTCAATTATATGAATACAACAAACCTAATAGACAGTACAATGTCTTGTCATTTGTCTTGTTTGAACTATAAATACAGCAAATCTTACAGTAACAGTCCTTGATAGTGGCAGATGAATTAGTGCCATGTAATGCTGTTCCATCAATGTTTTTTTTTTTTTTTTTTTTTTTGCAAGCTTATAAATGGCTTTAATTGTTTTCTCAACATTTTTAATGATAAAATATTAAAAGAACCACTTAAAACTATTTTTGTGATATCTCTCCCGTAGTGGCACGCGAGTAGCGACTCATAACATCTCCAGGTAGTTAGACTTTTAAGGTCACAGAAAAAACACTTTCCAACCACAGCAAATTTAGCTGTGAACTACATTTTCAGCAGTCAAGTTGTCTTGAACACAGTGTTCTAAAAATACTTGATCCCATGATGTTGACCCATACTTCCTGGGGCGGTGTTCCTTCATTGAGCCCATTCATCTACAGGCACTCTCCTTTTGTTTTGGATGGTGCATTGACAGTTTTGTTTTGGAATGATCTAAGATCAGCTTCTCCTATCTGGTTTAATAGTCATTGTTTGGGTTTTGGAGACGAGAAATGCTCAGAGATCAACATGACTGGGAAAATGTACTGTAAAACTGCCCTGAAGATTATCATAAGGAAAATCAGACATGCCCAAATTTAAATTAATGTTATGTATCTAATGCATTACTATTAAGTTTGCCTGAATCTTCACTTTTCCTAAACTTTAGATGTTGTTCTTCCCAAATGTAGTTTTTATGCAATATAAATCTACTGTATAAAAAATCTACCCAGATGAAAGGATCTCTCTGGTTTCAGTTCTGACTCAATCATCATCATGGGTTGTACATAGACCATAATGAAAAAAACCTTGGCAACATAAGCAACAGGATGTGGCCTTGGGTGTTTCGTGTGGCAGATGCACAGTCGCAAGCTCACCATCGTGTGCCATGTAGTGTACATCTTTTTTCATATTATTTAGAATTGGGGTTTTTTTTTTTTCATTTTGCTATGTAATCCCAAGAGGTGGGAGGGTTTGGTCACAATGTGAATCCAGTACAACACAATATAGAATACAATACAATATATAGTTGGGTGGGGTTATTATGTGAAAGAGAACTGTCAAATTCCAATCATTTAGCTCATTCAGCGCTTTTACCCTCTAGGAACGAGACTGGTTTATTTTGAGTTACCGATTTCTTTCTCACACTGACATATTCGTTTTTTAGTCTTCCTATTTGGGGGTCATACAAGAGTAATTTTGTAGGAGGAAAGGCATTAGATGCTTTCTACAATATGATGGCTGTATCTTGTTACTAACTTGGAGCACTTTAAAATTGCGTCCTGCAGTGCTAAAACCCTTTATATTTGGAAATGTTTTCGAGAAAACAATTACTTTAACTCATTTGAGTTGCTTGACTTGAGTTCTATGTGCATCATTTATTTGGGTTTTGCTCTGAGATGTGGAGCCATATGTAAATTGCTCAAGTCAACTCAAATCAGGCTAATTGGTTTCCATTTGATCAAATTTAACAATTTGAAATGCTAATGAACTTTCTGAAATTATATTAGGCATTTATGGGCTGTTAATTTAATATTTTGATTATTTGGAGTGACTGGCAGAGATTATATGCCTAAGTGAATCAAATGATTTCCGATGATGCATCCTCCATTGACAAGTTTATTTGCAACATTAGGCAAGTTTTCTAGACATGCACATTTCAGTTAAAATATTAGATTTTACACTTAAGTTTTGAATGGGATTAAACTAGCTTTAATACCACTAGAGATGGTTTCTAGTTTGAACAATATATTAAAATGACAACTGTTTTCTTGCAGAATTGGACCTCTCTGATGCCCTTTTTGGTGATGATGAGCGTAAGTAAAGTGTACTCTGTATTTACTGTATATGGCCCTTTTTATGCATGTCTATATTTATAATATGATTAGGGCTCAATGCTACCCTGCCAAAATTGTCACTGCATGGCCCCACCAAAAAATAAATAAAAAATAAAGTTTTGTTGTTGTTTTGACCTATGTAATTGTATTCTAATATACAGTTATATTCTAATCAGGGCTTAAAAACGGAAAAAAATATCAATCGATTCACTCCGAGCAGAATCGATATTATAGCGTTTCGGTTTTTGCGTTCCTCAATAAACATTACTGTTCCGAAAACGGTTTGATATGAAAAAATACCGGTTAATAACGTTATTTAATTAAGCCTATACTTTAAACAAATATGTATAAATTTTAAACAAATATGTATAAATAGACTTATTTTCACTCAATAATAATATAACACATGGTAATTAAACTTGAATATTTATTTAATAACATTTTTAAAACCAGAAATACATGCATTAATTACAAGGCATAAACAGCGGACCTGTTTTAATGGAGCGTTAGACAATCGAAAGTGGCCTCTAATGCCGAATTATTTTCAGAAGAGTGATAACATTCTTTGTACATAACTTTTTTTCAACACGACTTGTTTTAAAAAATGCATGAATAAAGAATAAATAAACTGGATAACCATTGCTCTTTTAATGCACCGTCAACTGCTAATTTCAAAGCAAACACTGCGCAACACGTTCTTGCATCACATAATCAAATTCAGTCAGCTAATAAAGCTTGCATTTAATGCAATATAACATACCATTTAATACGAAGCATCAACCGTCTATATAGAAAACATTGACCTGTCCTGTATTGGCAATCTGAAAGACTATAGGAAAAATGTTTGATAGATGCTATAGCCTACTTGGATAGGCTTAAACGGAATCCATAAACTATCCTAAATCAGTCTATTTGAGCTTAAAGTCCGTACTGCTTATTTAAACGTTCGAAAAGAATGTCCTCCAATACCTGCACATTCATTGTAGACCTCAGCGGGGAAAGAAATGTACTTGAGGCATGAAAATGCGCGCTCACACTGACTTGCGTTACCGATAGATTCATAGATGATGGTGCGCGGGCATTTCACTCACGCTTGATCCGTCAACGTCACATGCTGTACTACTCATTTCATGATTGGTCACTGCCAAATTAAAATATTAAAGAGAACGATAAAATAACGTTATTAACCGGTTAATGGTCATTTCAAATTAACGTTTCTGTTCAGAACGATTCAAATTGATTTAGATTTCGTTTCCGTTTTTGTTCCTCTTAAAATTTCGTTCGTTTCCGGTTTTCGTTTTCGTTCCTTGAACCGGTTCAGAGCCCTGATTCTAATAAATATTGTAAGCCACCAAAATTTTAGATAATCGATTAATTCCTATTTCGATGCCACAGCAAAAACAATATACAAGTAACAGCTCAAACATACCAGAACACCAGAACAGAGATGCAAATGAAAACAAACAGTGCTTTAAGTTTTTCAGATAACTCTAACCCCCAATTTCCACCGGCTGCGTTACGGCTCCGTCACGGCGGCGGAGTCAATAGGTTTCCATTAAAGTCAATGAGTGTATTTCCACTGAATGCGTTACAGCTGCGTTCCGACTCCGGCGATCTGCAGCCCTCCGCATCAAATACGCAGAGCTTCTATTTTTGCCGGATGCCGGAGCGCTCCGCAGCACTACAGGGCAGAGTACGCAGGACAGGAAGTCGAGTGACAAAACAGAACAGCCAGAAACAAAATAAAAGATCCGTTTAATTTTCAAAATAAAATACACCGCGCTCATATTTCCCTACACTACACCTTGAAAACGTCATAATGGGCGGAGACATGCTTGTTTTAACCCCGTTGACACGATGGATGAAGAAATGCTGATTATTGAGGTACAGAATCAACCCATCATGACCCCTCACATCCTTTTTATAAGGACAACATTAAAAAGGATGCGGCGTGGAAAACTATAGCAGAAGTGATTGGTGTGGATGGTAAGTCACTATTTTTGTCCAAGAAATAAAGATAGAAAGCAAATAGCTAGTTATGTACTCGTAATGAGGAGTTATATAGCTATACAGGTTAAATATCGCGCGATCACACCAGAATTCGCGAGATTACATGGGGCCTCGTGACGTCAGCTGTCAGTCATGACCGCAGCCGTTCCGCAACAAATCCGGACCTGGTGGGTATTGACGGACGACGGAACACGGAGCTGTCACGCAGCGGAGCCGTTCCGCAGCCGGTGGAAATTGGGGGTAACAGTGTTCAGGTACAGATATTGAACAATTAAAAAGTAAAATAACACTGCATAGTCCTTCACTGTACAAATTAAATATATAAATTAGTGCTTCTTAAACATACAAAAATTGTTTTTCTGTCTTTTTGTTGTTGTTTGATTATCATTAATGACAGACAGCAGCAGGTATATTAGGCTGTCACATTTTTTTGTGTGTTTTTCCATTATAGCGAAAGAGAAATCAATTCAGCACTCACAAGCTGTTGTTTTCTATGTGCAAGGAGAGGTGGTATTAACATTAAATGCCATGGCTTCTTACGCACAGAAGCCATTGGCACATGCCGATATGCTTCATGGCACATCCAGTTGTCACTAAAACTTATGATGTGCCACTGACATTGTTGCGGAGCATGTTGCCGTATGATGTGGCACCTCCAGGGCCGTAACCACCATAGACCCCACCCCCCCAAAAATTGTACCTCCTCCCTCCACCCAATATTTGAAATTCTTGCACTGCTCTGCTGCACTCTGCATGTTGTTGTTAGGATGACACAAAGGTTTAAAAGTTACATTTTAGTCTGGTTTGCCTCAATGGTGTAATAACTCTCTCGTCAATGTCAAAATGATTGAGATGGCCAATCAAATCAAAGTAGGCGGGGTTTACGTTCTCTTTTGGCTCGTGCACACACAGTCTTCACACACAGACGAGCGCGTCAATCTATCGCTTAATGCCATTGCGTAGAGAGACTCTATTCATTCCGGTGAAATCACAAAACAAATTGCACACAAGCGTGTCCCTGGTCTTAATATACAATCATTGTAAACATCTTTGATTTTAATGAAGAAGAAAACAAAAACTACATGAGAGCAGATTAGAACCCGGAACCTTTGACATGGTTTACAAAAATTCTACCACCAGACCACTAGGGAAGTCGAAGATTAACAGCAGATCTATGTATTTATTCACTAATGCAAAGAATCTCAGGACTAATAATATATTTGATGCAAATTGGTGCAAATATGTTTGCAAATAGTCCCAAAAGGATTATTTCCTAACTAGAATTAGACCTAGAATTTCGTTCACTCTTCTCTTTCTTTATGCATTTACATTACATTTACATTTACATTTATGCATTTGGCAGACGCTTTTATCCAAAGCGACTTAGTGCCCTTATTACAGGGACAATCCCCCTGGAGCAACATGGAGTAAAGTGCCTTGCTCAAGGACACACTGGTTCGATCCCAGCGTTCACCACCAGCAACCTTCAGCATATCAGTTCCATGGTTTAACCCACTTGACCACCATCTCACCCCCCCCCCCCCCCCCCCCCCCCCCCCCAATGTTCAAGACATGGTTACGGCCTTGCTCCTAATAACCTAGTGACACATGCCGCTGTCTGCCGGAGCATTATGTAGATTGTGCAACATACGCACTTGACGGCAGAACAACATTTTATAGGTTGCTTTCAAACACAGGGCTTATTACATCCCCTCATTGCCCATTGAATGTGTTTGTATTTATTAGCAGGGGTATGTGCCATCACAAATTGACACTTAACAATTTTCATGCATTTCATTGTAAACTGGCATAGAAAATGCCACAAACTATTATACCTGCCATTCTGAAATGTATTATGAGAACCAACCATTCAGAAGTGTGCTGGACCTTGACACTCGCTCTTCACAATGCAGAGTAATGTAGGTCTGTAGGTACTATATTGAACTGTATGTCTGTTATAATGTGCCTACAGCAAGTCAAATAGTTTATCAAAGGGCATCTCCAGAAGGAAATCATGTTCACACTGTAACATTTATTTTTTATTACATAATTCCATAAAATTAATTGTGAAATTAAAGCCATATTTGATAACCACTAACCACATTTTAAATTATAGGCCTATCTATATTTATAGTTTATAAAATACATACTGATGTAAATTGAAGCGGCAATAATAATCCTTTCCATTTTAATTAATTTTATTCATATCAGATAAACATTGTGTAAGTAACTTTAAAAGTTTACTCTATTCTTCACCCAGTTCACCGGCCACTTACTTTAATGTATTTCAGGAGAAGTGGATGAATTCACGTGTTGTAAATCCAATAGATCCGATTTCTGAACTGTGGCACAAAGTAAAATGTCTCAGCCAGAATATTTTAAACTTGCATGTGAAAGGGTTAAGTGCAATTTGATACTTGCGAGCTGTTTGTGAGGTCGGCCTTATGAGTGTGCATGAGCGTTACGTCTCTAGGAGAGCGCGTGAGTGCTGAATGGTTTAAACACTGGCAAGACTCAAAAAGAAATGCAAATTATAAAATGATGTGATGGTGAGACACTGCAGCGTGCAGCTCGCTTATAGTGCAGGCGCGATGTGGTGGAGTGAAGCCAAGTTTTGAGAGCGAAAGAGAGAGCGTGCTGTGATTTCACAGCCAATCAATCAAAACACAGTAAACCGCATGCGAGTACTGAATTAAGTTCTCTTTCGTGTCTTCTTGCGCTTGAATATGAATGGTTAAAAATGACTTGATAACGTGAAAATTATAAACTTTCATGACTACACAGCACTGGCCCAATCAGGCAATTGACAATTCCGTCAACTGTCCCGAGCGTATTTAGCGCTGATCCCTGAGCCATCGGGCAGTCCTTATTGTTGAGCCCTGTATAAAGTATTTTTTTAAATCAAATGCAGAATATCATACTCCCATCCTTGTTTATATGTTAACTCTTCTGTTATGTTATTTACTGTATATTGTATTTTCAAACAATATTATGATCTTTAGCTCCTGCAAAGCCAACGGTGAAACCAGTCCCACCCAAAAATCCAGATGCAGGTAATGAGTAACCTTGCATAATACATATAGCAATATAAATATGTTTGAGCACATTATTTTATAGTCTTATGGACTGTTTTGGGCACATTGCAATATAAGTATAGTGAATTATTTAACATATATTTCACCTAATTTATAGTTTTGTCTTGCTCTTCTAGAATTGGATCTGTTAGATGCCTTCGATTTAGGTAAGACTGAGTGGGCTATAATGATCACAATTTCTTTTTAAACTCTTTGTGAATATTTTGATGCATGGTAGTATTCCTCTATATTTGTTAACTTGTTTTTTTTTTATTAGTAAATGGTTCTTTATATTTTTGATCGGAAGTTAATGTCTCGGTTACTAGTGTAACCCTCGTTCTGGAGATGTTGTGTTGAAATACCAACCCTAGGGGTCACCGTTGAGAGGCCCAAACACCTCTGACATATTCAGAAAAGGCTAATGGAATTGGCGTGTGACATTTGCATGCCAGGCCACAGTGTCTCAACCCCTCAGAGGCAGTTCAAATTGTGGCAAGAGGGACACAACGTCTCCGTTAACCTCTATCAGGGAACAAGGGTTATACTAGAAACCGGGATGTTCCCTTTTTGTCGGTCACTTTTTTGATATTGTGTCGTAATTTGGACACTAGGGGTCCCTATACTAAATGGCACAACTTGAACTGCATCACGAGGCATGCAGATGCGGACAAGACTCTGTGTGCCAAAAGCAAGTGCAACTATGTTAACGCAAAGCCTTTCAATGGCCAGGGAAATTACCTTGGGTCTCCCTATCAAGGGGACCTTCTAGTCTCTAGGGAGATTTCACTCAAGCCGTAGGCCTCTTCTGATTCTTTTGAAAAAAATAAAAATAAATAAAGAATACTACGGAGACCACATCCTACTCAAAGGAGGCGGTTAAAATGTGGATAACTGTGTACTACTAGGGAAACAGAATAGTGGAAAATTCAATAGGGTCACCGTTAGGGAACCACTACATACGGAGCACTAGTCAGATTACAAGGGTTCCACCTAAAAAAGGGGCATACCACGAGTAATGGGTTGGTAATGGGTTCCCCCGTTGAACTCATCTACCCCAGTAGTGATTAAGTGATGGAGAAGGGTTGTCAAGTATTTACCATTCAAGGGAAACTGTAACTGGACATTATCACCTCAGGGAAGAGGGAAGGTACTAATTTAAGCCCTAAACCCAAACGGTTCGTCAGAGTTTTACCCATTATTACATTATCACCATTAAGACTCGACACAAAGCTGTTTCTATGCATAGATTATAAAATCTCACAAAAGTGTTGGGTGTATCTCAGCCCGCATACAATATCTCACAAAAGTGAGTACACCCCTCACATGATAACGACCCTAAACACACCTCCAAGACGACCACTGCCTTGCTAAAGAAGCTGAGGGTAAAGGTGATGGACTGGCCAAGCATGTCTCCAGACCTAAACCCTATTGAGCATCTGTGGGGCATCTTCAAACGGAAGGTGGAGGAGCGCAAGGTCTCTAACATAATGTCGTCATGGAGGAGTGGAAGAGGATTCCAGTGGCAACCTGTGATGCTCTGGTGAACTCCATACCCAAAGGTTAAGGCAGTGCTGGAAAATAATGGTGGTCACACAAAATATTGACATTTTGGGCCCATTTTGGACATTTTCACTTAGGGGTGTACTCCCTTTTGTTGCCAGCTGTTTAGACATTAATGGCTGTGTGTTGAGTTATTTTGAAGGGACAGCAAATGTACACTGTTATACAAGCTGTACACTCACTACTTTACATTGTA
The DNA here is from genome assembly GCA_023566225.1 of Romanogobio albipinnatus. Taxonomy (NCBI): domain Eukaryota; kingdom Metazoa; phylum Chordata; class Actinopteri; order Cypriniformes; family Gobionidae; genus Romanogobio; species Romanogobio albipinnatus. The sequence goes on along the minus strand of CM042241.1, from coordinate 43,364,744 downwards.
GCAAAGTGTCATTTGTCAGTGTTGTCCTATGAAAAGGTATAATAAAATATTTACAAATATGTGAGGGGTGGACTCACTTTTGTGAGATACTGTATGTCTGCTAATGAAACATCGTTCACTAGAGCTGATGTGGCTGTGAAACTGCTGGTGGAGTGAGCCCTCACTCCCAGTGGGTACAGTGCATCCTGAGCCTGATAAGCCCGGAGAATGGCATCCACAATCCAGTGGGCCATTGTTTACTTGAAGACAGCCATCCCCTTCTGCAGACTTCTAAAGCAGACAAAGAGCTAATCAGATCATCTGAAGCTTTGTGTCCTGTCCATGCAAAGCGCACATTGCTTGCAAGTTAATCACTTGGTCCCTGAAGGGAGTAGTGGGAACCTTGGGCACATATCCAGGCCTAAGACTCGAGACAACGTAAAAGTAGGCAGACCCAAATTCCAGGCACAATTTACTAAGTAAGAAGGTTGTAGATCCCCCAACCTCTTGACTGAGGTAAGCACAATCAGGAGGGCCGTCTTCATAGAGAAGGCACTAAGCTCGACTGACTGCAAGGGCTCCAACGGATCTCTCTTCAGGGCCTGAAGCACCAGAGAGAGATCCCATGAGGGGAGGACTAGGAGGGTTTAGCCTCTATGCACCTCTCTGGAACCTGAAACTATCAGGTCATGCTTTCCTAAGGACCTGCCACCCACTGTGTAGTGATTCACCGCTTTTGTGGCCATGTTCACTTTAAGGGTGGAGGTGGACAGTTGCCTTTGCAGGCCCTCCTGAAGAAAAGAAAGCACAGACCTGATGCGACAATGCTTCTTTATCTCGACTGGAGGGACAGGCTATATTGCATCAACCAAGGTTCTGGTGCAAGTGTTCAATGTCTGGCCGTCGAGAAGACGAGGATTATATATATATATATATATCATACATACAGTGAGGAAAATAAGTATTTGAACACCCTGCTATTCTGCAAGTTCTCCCACTTAGAAATCATGGAGGGGTCTGAAATTGTCATCGTAGGTGCATGTCCACTGTGAGAGACATAATCTAAAAAAAAAAAAATCCAGATATCACAATGTATGATTTTTTTTAACTATTTATTTGTATGATACAGCTGCAACTAAGTATTTGAACACCTGAGAAAATCAATGTTAATATTTGGTACAGTAGCCTTTGTTTGCAATTACAGAGGTCAAACGTTTCCTGTAGTTTTTCACCAGGTTTGCACACACTGCAGGAGGGATTTTGGCCCACTCCTCCACACAGATCTTCTCTGGATCAGTCAGCCTGGATTGAAAGGCTGTCGCTGAGAAACACGGAGTTTGAGCTCCCTCCAAAGATTCTCTATTGGGTTAAATCCCCAAAATCTCGCAATACATGGCCCCGGTCATCCTCTCCTTAATACAGTGCAGTCGCCCTGTCCCATGTGCAGAAAAAAAACCCCAAAGCATGATGCTACCACACCCATGCTTCACAGTAGGGATGGTGTTCTTGGGATGGTACTCATCATTCTTCTTCCTCCAGACACGTTTAGTGGAATTACCAAATAGAACCAAAAAGTTCTATTTTGGTCTCATCTGACCACATGACTTTCTCCCATGACTCCTCTGGATCATCCAAATGGTCATTGGCAAATTTAAGACGGGCCTTGACATGTGCTGGTTTAAGCAGGGGAACCTTCCGTGCCATGCATGATTTCAAACCATGACGTCTTAGTGTATTACCAACGGTAACCTTGGAAATGGTGGTCTCAGCTATTTTCAGGTCATTGACCAGCTCCTCCCGTGTAGTTCTGGGCTGATTTCTCACCTTTCTTAGGATCATTGTGACCCCACGAGGTGAGATCTTGCATGGAGCCCCAGTCCGAGGGAGATTGACAGTCATGTTTAGCTTCTTCCATTTTCTAATGCTTGCTCCAACAGTGGACCTTTTTTCACCAAGCTACTTGGCAATTCCCCCGTAGCCCTTTCCAGCCTTGTGGAGGTGTACAATTTTGTATCTAGTGTCTTTGGACAGCTCTTTCGTCTTGGCCATGTTAGTAGTTGGATTCTTACTGATTGTATGGGGTGGACAGGTGTCTTTATGCAGCTAACGACCTCAAACAGGTGCATCTAATTTAGGATAATAAATGGAGTGGAGGTGGACATTTTAAAGGCAGACTAACAGGTCTTTGAGGGTCAGAATTCTAGCTGATAGACAGGTGTTCAAATACTTATTTGCAGCTGTATCATACAAATAAATAGTTTAAAAAATCATATATTGTGTGATTTCTGGATTTTTTTTTTTTTAGATTATGTCTCTCACAGTGGACATGCACCTACGATGACAATTTCAGACCCCTCCATGATTTCCAAGTGGGAGAACTTGCAAAATAGCAGGGTGTTCAAATACTTATTTTCCTCACTATATATATATTATATTTATATTAAAATTGATCTCAAAAGCAGGGCTTAAAAACGGAAAAAAATATCAATCGGTTCACTCCGAGCAGAATCGATATTATAGCGTTTCGGTTTTTACGTTCCTCAATAAACATTACTGTTCCGAAAACGGTTTGATATGAAAAAATACCGGTTAATAACGTTATTTAATTAAGCCTATACTTTAAACAAATATGTATAAATTTTAAACAAATATGTATAAATAGACTTATTTTCACTCAATAATAATATAACACATGGTAATTAAACTTGAATATTTATTTAATAACATTTTTAAAACCAGAAATGCATGCATTAATTACAAGGCATAAACAGCGGACCTGTTTTAATGGAGCGTTAGACAATCGAAAGTGGCCTCTAATGCCGAATTATTTTCAGAAGAGTGATAACATTCTTTGTACATAACTTTTTTTCAACACGACTTGTTTTAAAAAATGCATGAATAAAGAATAAATAAACTGGATAACCATTGCTCTTTTAATGCACCGTCAACTGCTAATTTCAAAGCAAACACTGCGCAACACGTTCTTGCATCACATAATCAAATTCAGTCAGCTAATAAAGCTTGCATTTAATGCAATATAACATACCATTTAATACGAAGCATCAACCGTCTATATAGAAAACATTGACCTGTCCTGTATTGGCAATCTGAAAGACTATAGGAAAAATGTTTGATAGATGCTATAGCCTACTTGGATAGGCTTAAACGGAATCCATAAACTATCCTAAATCAGTCTATTTGAGCTTAAAGTCTGTACTGCTTATTTAAACGTTCGAAAAGAATGTCCTCCAATACCTGCACATTCATTGTAGACCTCAGCGGGGAAAGAAATGTACTTGAGGCATGAAAATGCGCGCTCACACTGACTTGTGTTACCGGTAGATTCATAGATGATGGTGAGCGGGCATTTCACTCACGCTTGATCCGTCAACGTCACATGCTGTACTACTCATTTCATGATTGGTCACTGCCAAATTAAAATATTAAAGAGAACGATAAAATAACGTTATTAACCGGTAAATGGTCATTTCAAATTAACGTTTCTGTTCAGAACGATTCAAATTGATTTTGATTTCGTTTCCGTTTTTGTTCCTCTTAAAATTTCGTTCGTTTCCGGTTTTCGTTCCTTGAACCGGTTCAGAGCCCTACTCAAAAGACTTTCATTAAAGCCTGTAATAACTTTTCGGTTTGTTTCTCAAACCAGTATACCTTCAGAGTGCTTGGAATATATAGCACGAGTTGCATTTGCATCCGCTTTAAAAAATAAATAGGCCTAAATAAAAAGAGCAAATGCGAACAGGACATTACAGTGATTAAGCCCAAAGTTAATGTGGGTGGGGATAATTAACTATAACGCATCGTATGCATTTTGTAATGATAAAGCACATTTTATAATTGACCGTATTTGCCAGAAAAGTCGCACCGAGTGTAATTCACACGCCGGGTCATGTTGAGAGAGAAACACGCGAACGTTGCATTGTTTTATTATTAGCATACATTCAGAAAAAGACCGGTAAATAAAATACAACATTAACATTATAAACACTATTTACACGTACGCTATGTAGGCCTATGTGTAGGCTATTTTACTTTCCATCACTGTATGACAAATCCTTAAATGAATGGTATTCAGAAAACAACAAGAATGAAAAATAAAAGTAGCCATATAATAAAAATATACATAGAAGCCTAGCCTATATAAAATAGTCTATATATTATGCCATTTATTACAAACAACATTTAGTTTAAACACCAAGCCTAAATTAATGTATTTGAATTTAAACATATCGATGTTGGGCTCGTCGCTCATGCATCTTTCATTCGGTCCAAAGTTTCCATATTTGCAATGTAACATTTGGATGCTATTATACTATCAAATCAAATCAAATCAAATCACTTTATTGTCACACAGCCATGTACACAAGTGCAACAGCAGGTGAAATTCTTGGTGCAGTTCCGAGCAACATAGTAGTCACGACATGACATGCACAACATTTAAAGCAGCATCAGATTACACATCTGATGCGCCCACAATTACTCACAGCACAGTAAACTCTACAATAAACAATAAATAATTTACACAATGTGAGTGTAGTTCTCACAGCTTTAACCAATATACACAAACTTACAATATACATATACTTTAAACAATATACACTAAACATACATTAAACAGTATACATTAAGCTATAGTAATAATAATATACAATGTACAGTATACATTATTATTCACAGTAGAGATCCAATGTACAATAGGTGCTATATGATAAATAATAAATGATAAATAAATGTGTATATAATGTGTGTGTATCTACAGTGGGTTGTGCTGAGTGATATTCTGTCCAGTGTGTGTTATGATCCTGATGGATCAAGAGTTAAGTAGTCTGATTGCTTGTGGGAAGAAGCTGTTCTGGAGTCGGCTGGTGCGTGTTCTAATGCTGCGGTACCGTCTGCCTGATGGCAGCAGTGAGAGCAGCCCATGGTTCGGGTGGCTAGAGTCTCTGATGATCCTCTGAGCTCTCTTCACACACCGCCTGGCGTAAATGTCCTGGAGGGAGGGAAGCTCACCTCCGATGATGCAGCTGGCCGTGCGCACTACCCTTTGCAGGGCTTTGCGGCTGCGGGCGGTACTGTTGTCGTACCAGGTGGTGATGCAGCCAGTCAGCAGGCTCTCTATAGTGCTGGTGTAGAAGCGTGTGAGGATGTGGCGGCTCATTCCAAACCTCCTCAGCCGTCGCAGAAAGAAAAGGCGCTGATGAGCCTTCTTCACAACGGCCTCGGAGTGGACGGACCATGAGAGTTCCTCTGTGATGTGGACACCGAGGAACTTGAAGCTGCTGACTCTCTCCACCGGTGCTCCGTCGATGGTGATGGGGCGGTGTTCTCTCTCATTCCTCCTGAAGTCGACCACCAGCTCCTTGGTCTTGCTGACGTTGAGGGAGAGGTTGTGCTCCTGACACCACCGTGTCAGAGTGTGCACCTCCTCTCTGTAGGCCGTTTCATCATTGTCAGTGATGAGGCCTACCACCGTCGTATCGTCAGCAAACTTGATGATGGTATTGGAGCTGTGGGTTGCCACACAGTCATGTGTGTACAAGGAGTACAGGAGTGGGCTGAGAACACAGCCCTGAGGGGCTCCAGTGTTGAGAGTCAGTGATGATGAGATGTTACTGCCCATTCTGACCACCTGGCATCTGTTTGACAGGAAGTCCAGGATCCAGCTGCATAACAAGCTGTTTAAGCCTAGAGCCCGGAGTTTCCCGTCAAGTTTGGAGGGCACAATGGTGTTGAATGCTGAGCTGTAGTCTACAAACAGCATTCTCACATATGTGTTCCTCTTTTCCAGGTGGGAGAGAGCAGTGTGAATTGTTGATGAAATGGCATCATCAGTGGAGCGGTTTGTGCGGTATGCAAACTGCAGTGGGTCCAGTGAGGGGGGGAGAACAGAGCAGATGTGGTTTCTGACTAGTCTCTCAAAGCATTTGCTGATGATGGGGGGTCAGAGCAACAGGACGCCAGTCGTTTAAGCAGAGTGTTTTTGATTGCTTCGGTACAGGAACAATGGTGGACGTTTTGAAGCATGTGGGGACCACAGACAGGGAGAGGGACAGGTTAAAGATGTCCGTAAAAACTCCAGCCAGTTGGTTTGCGCACGCTCTGATGACGCGGCCCGGAATGCCGTCTGGACCCCCGGCTTTACGGACGTTCACCCGCCGGAAGGATCGGTTACATCCGCTACAGCTACGGAGAGTGCACTAACCTCTGTATCTTCAGCCGCTCTCTCTCTCTCCGCGAGGGCGGTGTTAGTTCCCTCATTGTTTTGGTCGGAACAACGTCTTCTACGCACTTCCTGATGAAGTGAACTATTTATGTAAAGAAGGCTTCGTATTTCAGTCCAGTCCAGTCCCATACGGCTAAATCGGCATCTTCACATGCAGAGATATGAGTTTGGAATAACAGCAAGTACTGACTTGCACAACCTTAATATTGTAGGCTACAACAGACAAATTAAATAAAACCAAACTTTTTATGTTATGTGATCTTGCGAGTCACCGGCGCTATCACTTCATTTTTTCCTCATTCGAAACAGTAAAATATTTATTTTATTTGTGTACATTTAAAATGACTACAAAATGTCATGCCTTTGAAAAATAAAGAAAACATGATGCGCTGCTTTAGCGCATCTCGGTCTCAACATCTTCTGATGCACAACATGAACTAACTGGACGCACCTACTTTAAAAAGTCAACATTTCGATTATTTGACGTTAAATGCATTATATAAGTCACTTTGGAATAAATCACGCCATGTTTCATGATAAAAAAACGTGACCATAGTCCGGAAAATACGGTAGGATATAGCAAATTATTTCACGGACCCCTGGCGCTTTGCTGGTCTAAAGTCGCTGGTCTTCACACAAGAAACCCCTGCTTAGGCTCAGCCCTGGTACGGGTTGTGTCGAGCCATTCATTAGTCTGGTTGTTTGATGAGGAAAATATGAAATGTAGTTGCAATAAAGTGTATCCGTACAGCTGTAGAAGCGCAGGACTTTTATTCTGCTGGGCGGAACTGAGGAAGAACTGATGACTGAATAGTTTGATCTTCGGCTGACCAATCAGCAGAAAGGGCGTATAATTCCTGTCCACGTGTAGAAATCGAATATTCAAACTGTATATTCATTTTTCTACCTCTGAACGAAAAACTAAAAATCAAGCCGAGATCTCTTTTTTTCTGAAAAAAAAAGAAAAACCATTTGTTTGTTTTTTTCGTTTTCTGTTTTTTAACTGGAATTTGGAATGGACGGAAGATACCCTGATTGAATCGGTTGAATTTCTTTGAATTGGAATTCAGTAAAAAAAAATTTGTCATGCCAATTCAAATTCCATCATTCCATGGGGTGTGGTCATTCCATTCCATTTACTGAATTTAAATTACCCTAAACTCAAAGTAAAATATCTCTTTATGACCATTGTTTATTGTACACAGACCCGAAAAAACCTGCTGTGGTTCCCCCTAAATCAGGAGATGGTAAGAAATCATTATGCTGGAGTGTTTATGTAATTTGTATGTATAAAGTTCATGGGTTACACTTTATAAAGAGTAAAATATGTCTTTATGACCATTGTTTATTTTACACAGACCCGAATAAACCTGCTGTGGTTCCCCCTAAATCAGGAGATGGTAAGAAATCATTATGCTGGAGTGTCTATGTAATATTTATGTATAAAGTTCATGGGTTACACTTTATTTTAAGACAATGGTTCTCAACCAGGGGCTCACTAGGGGGCCTCAGGATGACAATATTATTTAAAAGAAGCTAAAACAACTAAAATCAAGATATGCTGAATATATGTAACTATGTTAAAGGCTTCGGGAAGAAGGAGGCAGGATACACTCAAATACACAAAAAGTAACTCACTTTAATGTGAATGTAAATAAACACTACAAAACTAAAGTAAAGAGGCATCCCCTCTCGGATGACTGCCCACAAAATAAACAAAACATAATGTAAAGTTGCGTTCCAGAAAGCAAGGTTAACTTAGTCACATATACCTTGAACTCTCGGTTGATTAACCCAAACCTTGCTTACTCGAGGTATGCTGGTTCCAAAAACGAGTTCAGCCAACTCAGAGTATGTTTCAGGTTAACACACAAGGTATTCCCAACAGAGCAACGAATCGATGATTCACCATGAAAACCGACTCTAAGAAAAAGTGCGCCATTCTTCTACTTCTTTTGTTTAATGGCGATTTACATAACCTACTTGGTGCACATCGCCACTATTTGGTGGTTGTGCAATCATCTTTTCGTTTAATAAGTAATCTTTAAAAAAAATGATATTGTTTGTTTGATGCTAATTAATTGAACGCAGATCCATGTGTGAGATGACAATAAAATAAATATATTTTAAATGAATTAACATTTAAACTTATTTTTAATTAATTTTTATTCTAATTCTTTTGAATTAATATATAATATTGTATATTATATAACTGAAACAAATTTGGTTATATTAATAACTATATTGATTATATAAAACACATCTGAATACCTCTTAAGCAAACTAACCCTGAAACATAACCTGCTCCGGAGTTGCCATAGTTACTTACATACCCTGAAAGTTACCTCCGTTTTTGGAACCAAAAGTTGAGGTTATCTGCTAACTTGCTCTTAAACATACCCGGATATATCACACAACCTGCTTTCTGGAATACCCCCCTGGTCCTCTCTCCTTCACTCTCATCACTCTTCTTTTTATAATTCCAAGAGCTCCTCTTTGGGATTTGCGTCAAGTGTAGTGCGCAGGTGACGCTCATTATCATTTGCACCACTGTCCTTGCTCCATTCCCACAGCTCTCGGCCCTACCCTGCTTGCCACAATATTATTCATCCTTCTAGCTATACCATGCTCTAAAATATTTTATTAGGTAGAAATTGTGAGTGGTGGTTGGGGTGGGGCCTTCAAATATTATTGTGGAGCCATAAAGTTAAAAAGGTTACAGTATAATTATACATTTAAGTACTGATTAATATGAATCAGTAATACATACTTTTTGTAGGTTTAGGATTAGAGTTTGGTTTAGGGTTGCATGCAGTTATGCATCGTTTACTGTTACTATAGTAAGTACAAGCAAGATTTGTAACAAGGACACTGTAAAATAAAGTGTTATCAGTTTATGTAGTGTGTGTTTGTTTAACTGACCCATAGTGCATTTAGTTTAATGAGCTAAAGCTAATTTAAGTTTATTTATTACTTCATTGTAGGTTAATTATGTTTCTAACTCCGTTATTTTTGTAATGTAATCAACCTACTAATGCAATGCAAACAAATTAACATGATTTCGTTATCAGGTGGACTTGATCTGTCCGATGCATTGGGTCCAGGTAAAAACTAATGTTTGTTGCTTTTTCTCGAAAACTTTGTAGTTTCTATTTTTGTCTTGTTTACAATCAGTTTTTTCCCCCAGTATAATTTTTTTATTTAATTAAGATAATTGTAATCCTACTTTGTAATTATGTTTGAGGAACACTGTATTTTATAGTGTTTTTTTGTTTTTGTTTTTTTAACACAACAGGGAAGGGAAGGTTCACCCACTTTTTTTTTTTTTTTTCATTATTTACAAAACTTCTGACTTCCATTCTTCTGTGAAACACGAAGATATTTTCAAGAATGTTTTAGGGCTGGACAATAATTCAATGTCAGTATATATCGCGATATAACATAACATTTTCACAAAATGTAAAGTAGTGGTGGGCCGTTATCGGCGTTAACGTGCTGCGTTAATATAAAAAAATATCGCCGTTAATCTATTCTAAAAGTTGGGTTGGGAGCTGGGTCTATACTACGCAAGCTATGATGACTTTCACCTTGATATTTTAGTGCGGATGTACACCTAGCCGAATTGCACTGTAGGGGGCGAGAGAACGAGTCTTCGAACCTGTGTGCATACCTACTAGTGTTGTCAAAAATATCCATATTTCGCTATGTATCGATACTGAAATATCTGAAACGATACAATACTCATTTTCTACAGTACCGATATCAGCTGCGCTCTCCTCTCCGACCGACAGTGAGTGACACGCACCCGCCTCCTCTCATTCAGTCAGTTTAATCCTCTGAACATTGCGAACACGTGTTCTGCTGGACTTTTGTTAGTATTGGTGTGACCGGTGTGAAGGTTGCACATAACGTTAATTCTACTAATTCCCGCAGATTTCGCACTCTCATCTGAAGCGCGCACACACATATCGTAATAAAGCCGCCTCTGACATTACAAGTGCAAAAATGAGCTCCTTTTTCCAGCTTATTAATGGTCAAATACACTCAAAAATGTCTCAATGCCCATTTTGGTCGTAAGTCGTAACCAGCTCACAGGAACAGTGTTTGGATATACGTGCGTCAGGTCTTAAAGGGACAGAAGTTATTTATTATTCAAACTACAAAAAGACAAAAGATCACTTACGAGCACACACATTCTGAATGCCTTCGGCAGAATTCAAATGAGCCATTTTAATCTAGATTCCAAAATTAATCTAGATTAAAAAAAATAATCTATGCCCACCACTAGTTTAAAGCCTTGCAAAAAGCAGCGCGCACTCATCTTAAAGGTCCCGTTTTTCCTGTTTTTTTTGAAGCTTTGATTGTGTTTACAGTGTGTAATATAACGTGTTCATGTTTCGCGTATAAATAACACAGTATTTTTCACACAATTTACTTATCTGTATACCGCTGTTTTCACTGTCCTAAAAATGGGCTGATGACTTCCTTGTTCTATGAAGTCCCTCCTTCAGAAAACGTAATGAGTTCTGATTGTGCCAGCGGTTCCTGTGTTGTGATCATAGGTTGTGATTCGACAGCAGCTTAGGGCACGTTGCCCGTTAAGGTCACGCCTCTTACCAGAGATGCATGCGCTCAGTGTTCGAGTGACGTTATTAAAGAAGGAAGTAGAGGGATGTAGTCCTAATCGGCCGTTCGCTGTAGGCTTTGAAAGGGGACTTCTGTTAAATAAAATATCTCGCTTGGCATTGAACTTTGAGCTTTATAATTTTACAGGTATTATTTATGCTCTAACAGCAACATTACACACTAACTAAAGTTTGAAAAATGGGATCACGAAGAACAGGACCTTTAAACAGAGCACAAATAGGCCACTGAATCTTTTTTTATTTATTTTTTTGTGCTTCAGTAGATAACGGTTTTGCATACAAGGAGAATAGAGCGCCATGAATCGTTCTTCACACTGAAATTTAAAACCGTTAAAAGAAAATGCTCAATAAAGTGCTGCATATGAGCGCTGCACGCTGGGACTCTGTGTTGCTTCAAGCGCATCATTCTGCACACGGAATGCGCATAAGTACTTTGTGCCGCTCTGTATTGAAGGTATGCACGTGACGTCAGCTGGAGTGACTGCGGTTATGAATCGTGATGAACCGTCCGATTTACACCCCTGGTGCCGACTAGCAGCAGGAACACATCAAATCTGTTACACCATGTGAAGCAGTTCCACCCGAAGTTTGCCAATGACCATTTGGATGATCCAGAGGAGTCATGGGAGAAAGTCATGTGGTCAGATGAGACCAAAATATAACTTTTTGGTCATAATTCCACTAAACGTGTTTGGAGGAAGAAGAATGATGAGTACCATCCCAAGAACACCATCCCTACTGTGAAGCATGGGGGTGGTAGCATCATGCTTTGGGGGTGTTTTTCTGCACATGGGACAGGGCGACTGCACTGTATTAAGGAGAGGATGACCGGGGCCATGTATTGAGAGATTTTGGGGAACAACCTCCTTCCCTCAGTTAGAGCATTGAAAATGGGTCGAGGCTGGGTCTTCCAACATGACAATGACCCGAAGCACACAGCCAGGACAACCAAGGAATAAGCATATCAAGGAAGAAGCATATCAAGGTTCTGGCGTGGCCTAGCCAGTCTCCAGACCTAAACCCAATAGAGAATCTTTGGAGGGAGCTCAAACTCCGTGTTTCTCAGCAATGACAATTTCAGACCCCTCCATGATTTCCAAGTGGGAGAACTTGCAAAATAGCAGGGTGTTCAAATACTTATTTTCCTCACTGTAGTTCATATCGATATCGGAATTATATCGTATTGACCGAAATTAGAAATATTTTGTGATATAAATTTTGGCCATATCGTCCAGCCCTAGAATGTTTTAAGTTTTCTTTTTTCAAAAGCCAACTAGGATCAAAAGAATAAGGGCCATTTTGACTTTCAAATTGTGAACAAAAATAGATATTTTTTCTCAAAGCATGTTATTTTGTGTTTCACAGAAGAAATGCATACAGTATACAGTGCATCCGGAAAATATTCACAGTGCTTCGCTTTTTCCACATTTTGTTGTTACAGCCTTATTCCAAAATGTATTAAATTCACCAGTTTGCCAAAAGGCACCTGAAGGACTCTCAGACCATGAAAAACAAAATTCTCTGGTCTGATGAAACAAAGATTGAACCTGAATGGCAAGCGTCATGTCTAGATGAAACACCTGGCCAATACCATCCCTACAGTGAAGCATGGTGGTGGCAGCATCATGCTGTGGGGATGTTTTTCAGCAGCAGGAACTGGGAGACTAGTCAGGATTGAGGGAAAGATGAATGCAGTAAGACATACTTGATGAAAACCTGCTCCAGAGTGCTCTGGACCTCATACTGGGGCAAAGGTTCCTCTTCCAACAGGACAACGACCCTAAGAACACAGCCAAGATAACAAAGGCGTGGCTACGGGATAACTACATTTACGTTTAGTCATTTAACAGACGCTTTTATCCAAAGCGACTTACAAATGAGAGCAATAGTCATTTAGCAGACGCTTTTATCCAAAGCGACTTACAAATGTGAGCAATAGAAGCAACTAGAACAGTCAAGGGCAACAGTATGCTAGTGCTGTAACAAGTCTCAGTTAATCTATCACAGAACACACAGGACATATTTTTTATTTTTTATAAATATAAATTAGACAGACAGAAAATTAATAGAATGTTAAGTGCTATTCTTGATTGGTCAGGTGCTGCTGGAAAAGGTGTCTTTTTAGATGTTTTTTGAAAATAGCTACAGACTCGGCTGCTCGAATTGAGATAGGCAGGTCATTCCACCAGGTGGAAAAGGTGCTCCAGGAAAAGGTCCGTGAGCGATTTCATGCCTCTTTGGTATGGCACCACAAGGCGTCATTCACTGGCAGAACGTAAGCTCTTAGAGAGTGTGTAAGTCTGAATAAGTGAGTTTGGGTATATTGGTGCAGAGCCAGTGGTTGCTTTGAAGGCGAGCACCAGCTGATCCTAGCTGAATGGAGAGATTGTGATGAAGTGCTTGGTTGGCTGAGACCACAAGCAGTTCTGTCTTTGCAAGGTTGAGTTGCAGGTGATGTGAATGTTCTTGAGTGGCCCAGACTTGAACTGGATTGAACATCTCCAGAGAGATCTGAAAATGGCTGTGCACCGACGCTCCCCATCCAACCAAATGGAGCTTGAGAGGTCCTGCAAAGAAGAATGGGAGAAACTGCCCAAAAATAGGTCTGCCAAGCTTGTAACATCATACTCAAAAAGACTCAAAGGTGCCAAAGGTGCTTCAACAAAGTTTCAAGCAAAGGCTGTTAAATACTTGTGCTTTTGTTTTGTGTTTTATTTTTAATACATTTCCAAAGATTTCAAACCAACTTCTTTAATGTTGTCATTATGGGGTTTTGTTTGTAGAATTGAGGAAAAATTATAAATTGAATCCATTTTTGAATAAGGCTGTAACATAACAAAATGTGGAAAAAGTGAAACGCTGTGAATACTTTCAGGATGCACTCTAGGTTTAGAATGACATGAGAGTATATAAATGATCATTCAATTCAATTTTGTGTGAGCTATTCCCAAAAAATAAATGTTGGGCAATAATGTGATTTAAATATTTATGTAAAGCTACTACTTACTAGCTCATTTGCTGCTATTCATAGCTATTACAAATGCTGTTTTTTTCTGTTCTTATTGTTTTAAATGTGCTATCTATTCAATGAGTAATAAATCTGATATGAAATAGGTTTTATTAAAAATAATTTAAACATTCTTCAAAATATCTTCTTTTGTGTTCATATACATATATACACTTTCTATTTCTACAGATGATGATCCCCCCAAAAAACCTGCTGTCCCACCAAAAGAGAGAGGAACTGGTATGTTTCTGCCAACATGTTTGTTTGCATCTGTTAGGGCAGTATTTAAACTGTGAATTGCTCCCTATCCATATATAGTGTAACCATATCAATATATACTAATGCAATATTTGTTCAAATTCAGTATTCTAGAGGTAGCCACTATTAAAAAGGCTCATTACATTTAATTTAGGTAAATCAACACTTTGAAAAGTCTGAGGGACTGAAAGATTACTGAACCCAATCAGATTTTCGTGAATAATATTTTTATTTTTCATTTAAGGTGGTGGAACTTTAAGTGACAAAGATCTTTTTGACGTAAATGAAGAGGGTGAATACACGCCCGATAAAGGCCGAATTGGAGGTTTGTGTCAAATTTTACATTATCGTTTATATTAGCTTGATTTAGGATTGTATGTTGTCTTAAATTTGAAGTTTACATCTCTGTTCATAGCAAATCCAGAATTAAATTATAGACTGATGTTACAATTTAATTGTATGAAAAATCTACCAACAAACATTATATGACCATAACTTCTTGCAGTCATTTTCTAAATAAAAAATATTCATGTTCTTCATTGTCCATATGTTAATATAGAGAATACTACTTTTTACTGTTATTTCTTCTTAAATAGAACCAACAGTGTTGGCCATGGAACATATACAACATTACATGTTTTATTCAGCATGCTTCCCTGGGGTTTCCTATAGAAGCTTGTTTCCAAATGGAATAAAAAAATTGTGACTTTTTATCTCGTTTTTTTTTCTTTCTCTTGCAATGAGTTATAAATGAGTTATAATGTCAAATTCTGAGGAAAAAGTCAAAATTGCGAGATGCAAACATCGAACTGCGGGGAAAAAAGTAACCTTTTTTTATTCTGTGGTAGAAACAAGCTTCCATAGTTTCTTATATGGGTTTCTTTGACTTAAATATAAGCTTTATGTCTAACCCATTTGGAAGCCCCAAATACAATCACGATTACCTAAACTTGGTAGCATTTGTTACTAAATGTACTGTCTGTGAAGTACATCAATGCTGTGAGTGAATCTGATTCTGGTTTTTGGTATTGGTTTAAGGGGGAGGAGCAGGCCCTGGTTATGATGATCAAAGTGGTATTTATTTCCTTATTTATTTAAAATGTTTTTTATTTGTATATACTGTAACAAAACATTTACATCTTTAATAGGGCTGAACGATTTTGGGAAAAAATCTAATTGCGATTTCCTTTTTTTTTTTTTTACCAATATTGCGATTGCGATTTAATATGCAATTATTTTTTAAACTCTTTAACTTCTGTATTATTCAACAATACATCATTGTATAGTAATGGTGGAAATCTTTAATTGGTACCTCACGATCCGATTCTGGGAGTCACAAACTTTTTTCCTTATTAATTATTAATATTAAGCTTATTAATTTATTAAAAACTTAAAATGTTTTTATTATGATATATGTAATTATAAGCTTTTTGAAATAACTACACATTATAACATTTTAATTAAAACAATCGCATGTTAATAATTTTAAATATATAAACTAATATAGCTGCAAAACATAAGCTAGTAAATCATAAAGAGGAACAAAAAAAACATATTACAAGCAATGAACAAAGAGTGCTATTTAAGAGGGTCTGAACTGTGAGTGATTTCTTTCTCAGCTTGATTATTAATGATGACATCATCATAGACAGCGGGAGACCTGCATTCACACTAATGCAGATCTCTTTTGAAATATAAGATGTTTTTGCCCTGTCTGTTTAATTCATTAAGACATGATGGTGTTTACATTAATGTTGGGTCATAAAAGCATTGAGAAGCACACAGACGCGTGCTCGCGAGCACTCTTCACAAAGCGCCGCGTGAGCATTTGAAATGGAAAGCCTTCTGTCAGTGAGTTTCTTATTTTTAATATACAAGCACACTGCATTCCTAACGACATGAATGAAGCCTTCATTGAGCATTTGTAAGGAAAATACCGGCGGGTGAGAACACACACTGTAAGCATGACATCAAGCAAAGTTTCTCACAGCGCATATCCCGTGCAAAGAAGCCTGCGAATGTCATTGCAATTCGCGCCGTCAACCTTTTCGGAACGTTATGATTATGGATATTATTTTATGGTTCGTGAGTGTGAGAGAGAGAGAGAATATATATATATATATATATATATATATATATTATATTATATTATATTATATTATATAATATAATATAATATAATATAATATAATATAATATAATATAATGGAAGCAATCAGAATACGGGTGTTTCTAAAACGCACCTGCAGTTAAAATCTAAGCTCAGAATCGATCCAGAATCATTGGAGAGATGATAGTAGCCTATAGTATGGACAACACAATATTAGATAGATCCTTTTAGGCCAGGCATATGATATGTGTAATGTGCCAAGTTGCTTCTTCTTCTGCAGACTTTACTCTCGCGTGTTAGGAAATCGTGTTTTTTCATATTGCGATATTATCGCAAATGCAATTAATCGTTCAGCCCTAATCTTTACTAGTAAAATATGTCTTGATTTTGCTGGGTGCTAATTAGAATTTTTATTTTTCTCTTTAGGTGGTGCCTCTGAACAACCTCAAGGTAAATATTCTTTTCACTAATTTTATTTAAGTAATACTTAAGTTCTATCTATCAGTAATTGTTTTGGAAAAACTGCCATCACAAAATGAGTTTACCTAAGGATAAATTGTCCACTGAAATATAAAGTTGGTCACAAACACTGACATGAGTGAGTGCCTCTGGGTGGTGCTTTTGTTTCAGCTCTTTCATGCTCTCTTTTCCTCACTCCTAGCTGTTTGTCCTGACAGAAGCTTTGTTTACTTGCCAATGTTGTCTTTCCCAGTGGAGTTAGCATGTCCTCCGTTTCAATCTTCAGCCTAAATATTGAGCGAGGCCATGGAAACTGCTAGTCTGATGACTAACTGTCACACAGTTCTTGCATAACGACAGGGCGGTCCAACAGACAAAAACAATTATTGTGTGCAGTACATGAGTTTTTTCCACTGTGATTGTTTTCTTCTGTGTTGGAATAGTAAATGGGTGGTGAATAGTCATATGCACAGTGCCTTTTAGTATATCTGAAGACTGATTGATTTGACTGTTCATTCTGCCAGTGGCTGTGCCCTAAATCTCTGCTTCGATTTGCCTGTTGTTGCAGATCTAAACCAGCAGTGGCTCCAGCTTATCAAGATGCTAGGCGATAATTTACCAGAAGTCCTCAGTGTCTGGATTGCCCAGTTTAAACAAGTAGTAGACCCCCTGCTAGAGCAGTTTCGGGGACTTCTGAATATAACGGAGGAAAAGGCAGAGCTCTAAATGTCTTGTATTGTAACCTCCTATGCTTGTGTTGGGGTGAAATGGTTTTAAACATGGTTTACACGGTTCACAAATTGGTTTGGTTTTAAGGCTGGGGCTGCTGTTGCACATGGTTTTTTTATGGATGAGATGCATATTTGGTTGTGATCAAAATTAATCATATTGATTTGACAAATTTGGCATTAATTGCATTGTATTGCTGTCTAGTTTGACTGTTTTTATGGTGGTGAGGATTATCAAAAGCCTGTACACAACTATTGAAAAGTTTGGGGTCAATAAGTGTGTGCGTGTGCGCGCTGGGTGTTAAGAATTATTTTTTTTAAGCACCAAGTCAATCTCCATGGACACGATCCTTCAGAAATCATTCTAATGTTGGAGTAATGGCTGTTGGACATTCAGCTTTGCATCACAGGGATAAATTACATTTTAAAATGTTACAATAGAAAAGTTTAAATTGCAATAATATTTTGTTTTACAATTTTATGGTTTGTACTGTATTTTTGATTTTTTTTTTTAAATGCAGTCTTGGTGATCATAAGTTCTCAAAAACACAACAAAAAAAGCTTACTGGCCCCAAACGTTTGAACAGCAGTGTATATAATAAATCAGTAGGTGGAAGTCACTAATGGTTGTTTGTAATGGATCTAATAAAGGATGTTTCTGGCTGTGAAATTGAGTATATGCTAGTGTTACATTTATTTATATATTTCAGATAAAGAGGGTTGTGAATTACAATACATGTCCATCCTTTTCCTCAGGACATCCTTCTTGACTTCTGGTCTTTCTCTTGCTTTCTCTTGTTGTGCAGACACATTGTAGATTCATAGGATATACTCAGAGTTTTTGCCAATGAATAGTGACTGGTTTTTCATGGGTTTGAGAAGGCATTTCTGCTCATGGAAGCCATCTTATTACCTATTTTCTTGATTTTAAGTTGAAACATTGGTACGTTTTCGAGGTCAAGTAGGTCTAAAACCAAGTTTTAGCCATAAGAGAATTGTGCTACAGAGGATTGAAATTGAAAAACTTTAGCGCATGCAGGGATTATGCCGTCCTAAATCTCAAAGAGAGCAGAGGTGCTTTAGACCCACCCCAGAGATGCTTGTACTAACGTTATAGCTTTTGATGTTTTGGGTAAAAAAAAGAGCCATTCATTATGTAGAAAGATAATCTTAAAAATGTAGTTTTATTTTTGTAATTTATTGGCATCAATGGTTCCAAAGAGAAACTTTAGAAAATTTCCATTACATAAAAGGTTCTTTTATAGTGGTTAGGAGTTTTTCCTCACACTAATTTTTTTTTTTTTTTTAAAGAACTGTTCAATGAAAGATTTATTGGGGAACTTAGAATGGTTCTTCTGTATGGCATTGTTGTGAACCAAACACACATTTTAGGAATGTTTATTTACCACATAGCAGGCATTCATCCTATAGAAAGAACTTGGTAGTTTGCATTTACTGCTGTTGGATTTCAATGTTTGAAAGATGCCTTTAAAGGCCCACTGAAGTGCCTTTGAACGCGCAGCATTATTCAATGTGTTGACGTACCTTCCCCAGAAACGGCTGCAGCTGTTAGCAAACGGCTTTTTTAAAACGGCCAATAGCGCTTCGTTATTACCACAGTTTGACTAGAGCCTTTCTGTTTTTTTTAAAGCCAGGTTCCTCCGAATCTAACCGTTTATCATCATAATCTCCTCCATATCACTTTAAAATACAGCATTCTGTGCAACATTTAAATGGGTCCGATATGTTTTGTTGTCTGCGCCGACTCGCGCATATGATCGCCCTGCGCTCCCGTGTGTGTAGTCAACAGCTCTGGTCTAGACAATAGCTGTGTCCCAAAGTAAAGGCAGCGCACTTCGAAGGCCGCATTTGAAGTGCGATTGCGTCATAGCGGCACTACGAAGGGTGTCCCAATGTGAAGGCTGCACCTCTGAAGAACACATTTGAAGTGCGATTTATTTTCAACCAATTTACGAATAAGAACAGAAAATTACCGCTCCACTTCACATCGCCCAAAGGAATTTGAACTTGCTTTGCCAGATCATGATTGGTTGGTGTATATACATGACAGACGGGCATTGGTGAATTGTGTAATACTTTAAAATATATAATATATAGATTTGTAATTAAATCAACACATTAGTTCTGATTATGAATGAAAAAAAAATATTGGTTTACTTTTTTCCCATGAGGCCACACACTCTCTGAAAGGACCATATTTGGCTCGAGAGCCGTTTCCCGAACAGTGGAAAATCAGCAGTCAATCAAAACGCACGCAACCCATAGCTACGCGTTATGGCAGCCTCAACAGAAATTGAGTCGCCTCAACGACTTTTGAGCCATTCGTTACTATTTGTATACATTGTCATGTTATAATAATCACATTTATTTAGTTTTATTGACCACGATATTATCATTGATATTTCTCTGAGAGGGGCACTTTTGATTAATTTTGAAAAAGGGCAGGGGCACCCAAAGCACCTTTTAAATTCCCCCTACAGAAAGAGAGAGAGGGGGATAACAAAAGTAATGGGCTATGTTGGCCATGCAATCCTTTATTTATGTTTCTTATCATACTGTAAACAACACCGTAGCTAAAAAATGTCACAGAGAAAAATAGGCTAAATCAAATGCGACATCTGTCATTCAAAACTATAAGTCAAAATGTAAATAAATGAAAACTGACTTTACTAGCTGTACTGGAGAATAAAGTATTTTATAGGAATGAATTAATGTCGCTTACTGAAGACGGTCCATTATAGCTAAAAAAAGTCTCCTCCAAAGGCTGAATGTAAAGTCGTGGCCGGGATGCACATAACAATTTCTCTATAATGTTATTATTATTATTATGCAAGTTATTTGTAAATGAAACAAAGTAATTGCTGTCTTATTGTTCATTTAGTTAACTTGAAATGTGTAGGCTAAAAGAGAAGTGGTTGAAATGTGTAGGCTAAAAGAGAAGTGGTTGTTCTGTAGCCTACACATTGTAATGCAAGATATAATTTGTACACTAAACAAATTCATATATGTTCATACGTATATTTTCTTCTCATGTAAATTAAAATGTGTAAATGAAAATACATTTTTTTAACTATTCATAGGCCTACAATATAACTTAAATTTAACATCAGAAACAACGGAAAGTTAAATTAACAGCTAAAACAGAAGAACACATTTCTACACTTTCATTGAGCTGAGCGGGTCTCCCGCTGGTGGAGCTGGCCCGGGATGGTAATGCACAATAGAGACCTGGTAAGGCCTGTGCCAGCAGGACATCATCTTCATCTGGGATGAGTGCATATTTCCACTGTCCGCAGGTTCGCGGGGCTGAATCGGTCAACAGCTGCCATGCCATAAAAAATAGGCTACAATGCATCTGAGATGATGTGAGTTGAATAAAAATAAATAGCCTACTTAAATAAAGACTTGGACGTAAATATATAAATGTTTAAAATATATTGTAACAGTTACATTTAACATAATACATAAATAAAAGTTGCAACTTAACGATTAAATGTTTAACCATAGGCTACCGATTTACGTGCTTATGGTCCGCGTCGCGGGCTTTGAAGTAGGCCTATGTCAAAATCCAATTAAACTCATAAAAAGCACCAAAAAAAAAAAAAAAAAAAATTCTGCTCCATTTCTCTTTTTAAATCTCCTCGCGAACGTCTGCTGTCAGTTGTCACACACCTGCTATAGCCCATTCAACGACGCTCGGTTCAGTGTTGCCAAGTCTGGGATTGGGCTTTACTTTAGAAATATGTCTACCGGGCTCCCCTGCGTTTCGGCATATTTTGTAGGGGTGTGCATTGGCACTGCCCTCACAATTCAATTCGATTACGATTCACCAGGTAACGATTCGATTCAATTCGATTCTACGATGTATTGCAATGCATCAAAATTCTACTGCACACAACAAGGCAAATTTTTAATCAGTCATGAGGCAATACAAGGAGTCAGATATTGAACAACAGATTTTATTGGCTGCTATGTGTGTATTATCACTCTCCTGTATCTTTGACATAAATGTCATTAAATAAAATAAAATTGAATGGTATAGGGTATTGGATATGGCATTTTCAAACCTGAAAAAGAAAACATAAATCACTGCTTTCAGTGCTTTGAATGAGAAATGTTTCTCTTCGCTCTGCTTTAGAACCATTTGAAATTATATAGAGCAATAATAACCAACTAAGCCAACTTTTTCCAGCAGCGAACACAGAGCTTTTTACTGTGTGTAAAAAAAACACTTAAGACAGGGCACTTCATGAACTCCTGTGCAAATATTAATCCGTAATTACAGTCACACTATTGTAACAACAACCACCACCCAGGCACCCAGCAATAAAAATATTCAGTGCAACACACACAGTAACGTTGACACTAGGGACTCGTCAATTCTCGTGCTTGATTAGTGTGGCAGGCGCGTTAGCAGGGCGTAAGCAGCGCATATTTTTTTCGGCGCCCATGTTAACAGATTAGAGCATTCACATCGCACGCAGAGGCGGCGCGGCAGCTCATCGCATCGCAGGAGCAGAAGCAGCAGTGCCGCGATCGTTTCGGCGCCGAGTCTATTTTTGCCGCGCTGCTCACGCTGATTAAAAGCCACAGTGGATTGTTCTTGATCAAAACTGACCAGATTAACATGGAAAATAACAAATTTCACCATGAAATCATGTAGTGAAGTGCCCCGTGTGTTTCACAATCACAGCATATGCTGCCCATCATAAATCAAAGCACGAGACAGGAAAATGTGACATAATGTTCAATATTTGTCTGTATTTGCAATATCTGCGCGAGACAAACGCTGCCAGTGTGAATCCACAATGGGGGCGCGGGCTCCCGCTCTCCACACCCACCGCTCCTGCCCTGCTAACGCGTGCGGTGTGAAGCCGGCGTCAGAATCCGAAATGTGCAGATGTCCGCTTTCCAAGCTTTGGGTGCGTTTTTAATTACCCGTCTATCGCGGTCATCTCCCTCCGCCTCAGCCATCTTGATTGTTGTTGTTGTTATGACCCTGGAAGTAATTGAAACTTCACAACTTTATTGTTCAACTCAAGGCCAGAAAATAAACGGTGACATAATCGATTATGGCACTTTGCCGCATCGATGCTGAATCGTGCATGCCCCGCATTGCGATGCATCGCTGAATCGATTATTGTTGACACCACTAATATTTTGGTCCATTTTGGCCGTGATTCCGCTACTTTTGATTAGTAATTGAAGGGGTTTTGTTGTGCATACCTGGCAACCCTGTCCCTGGCCTTCGAAGTGCGCACCCTTCACTTTGGGACACAGCTTATGTGTGTGTGCTGCAGCATTCGCCTCAACTGAAAGCATATTTACACCGTCTGAATCGTTTCCTATCGCATGTATCGTGCCCTATGTGCCGTTCACCATGTAGAAAATAGTAAATGCGTGAACAACTGACCGTTTTCAGACGCAGTTCAGGGTCTATTTATAATGCAGAGGGCGGGACTTCAGATTCTAGAGCGCATTTGATTGGACAGAAGATTTTATGAAAAGGTGAAGTCTGCGATGATATGATTCGTTTTAAGGGAAGTGAGAGACTGAATGCTTGTATCTCCTAAATGCAAATTTTGTCATTGTTTTGGAACACACCAACTTACTCATATCCTTAAGGCTAAGATAATCATACTAAAAGCTAAAAAACTTTATTTTGATTTCAGTGGGCCTTTAACAATGGTATTCTTTCTTGGTGTCTGTGTGGATGTATTGGTTCTCCTTTGTTGATTTTCAGGGTCACATTTTTTTCTTAAAGGGGTGGTAAAACATTCTTTCAAAGGCTTGATTGTGTTTGTGGGGTGCACTGTAACAGGTGTTCATGCTTCGTTTTTAAAAAATTGCATTATTTTTCATATATTTTACTTTATTCTACACTGCTCTGTCCCTCCTTGTAAAAACGGTCTGATAGTTTCCGGGTTGTATGAAGCCAGTCCCTTAAAAATACGCAATGGGCTCTGATTGGTTAGCTGGCCCAGTGTGTTGTGATTTGTTAACCGCCTAGTGCACGTCGGAAACGTCACGCCCCTTACCTTTACCGGTAGACTGTGCTTTGGGTAGTATTAGAAACAATGGTGTCAATAAAACCATACCAATTTGAGCCCGAATCAGACCCAGACAATTTTAGTGAAGATGATCGAGCAGAACCTGACTCCGAATCTATAGTGATCGCTACTGAATGGCACTGTTACTTTTGTATTTTTAGAACGATTATAGCCAAATCTGTCGCAAGAATGAACACTAAACATTGGCTTTACTAGTAGCCAAATCAAACATAGGTGTTTAGCATGCTTGTAGATAAACAATACATACAAGCTCTAATCAAAGAATAATTTACACTAATGCCAAGTTCGCTGTTGAGATTTTAAAAAGTTTGTAACGTTAGGTGTTTATCGGATAACGTTAAGTATGAATGAGCATTTAACAAACTGGTTTGCAGAGCCAAACAGCGTTGTCATCTGTGTACTTCATTGCTACAACGTACAATTAACAATACGAACTATTACAGGAAAACATTGCCGAAAAATAAATCATACTTACAGGTTATGGCGCGTAAACAGCTTCTGTTTTTAAATCCATCTTTCAGGACAAGCCGTTGTGCGAATCCTGCATTGAACTTGTGAAGATTGTGGAAGCTTTCCTCCGTGAAATGTGCAGTGTGAGCCGCACGCGCTCGTTGTGCATTCACACAGTGGCAGTGTTTGTCTCGCGCAGCTGAACCGCGGCTCGTGTATTGCAAATACAGACGAATATTGTCCATTATGTCACATTTTCCGTCTTCTCCTCCGACCCCTGTCTGTCTCGTGCTTTGATTTATGATGGGCAGCATGTATCTGCTGCAAATGCGACCTGTTCCCCTCTGTCTCATACACACATGCATATAACATGTTGTATGTTAAACGCACCCCCATCCCTAGGAAGGCTGAACAAAGTGGACCTGCAATCCGGATGAAAATAACAGCGTTTCATCGGCATTGCGGCAACAACACCAGCCTACTAACTAGCCTCCCACGACAACGCTTCCCTGCGGCGACACAAAATGGCCTCGCGCCCCCTTATTTAATATTCTCGGGTTTATGTAAATTTTGGAGCTGGTGATGTCAGAGACCCTGGAGGAATGTGTAGTAGTCCCTAGCGGCTGTTTGCTGTAGTCCTTAGAAATTGATTTCTTTAAAAGCAAATATCTCCCTTTGCTTTAAACTTTAAACGTTGTAACTTTGCAGATTTTGTTTATGCTCAAACAGCAACATTACACACTAGCTAAAGTTAGAAAAGTGAAATTGTGTTTTACCACCCCTTTAAGTTTGTCAAGTCAACTTTATTTATATAGCGCTTTTTACAATGCAGATTGTTTCAAAGCAGCTTCATAGTGTTAAACAGGAAAATAATGCAACAGAATTTGATTCGGCCGTACAGCCGCTCTGGAGAAAACGGTGATGTCATCAGCTTCAACTATCATACAGTGACAATGTGGGCAGATCAGTAATTTAGTTTATATGGTTAATTTAGTTTACTAATCAGATTTATTTGGATATTTAGTTGAAAATTTAGACAGTGGCAAGGAACCAAAACTCCATCAGGTGAACGTCTGGTTTCTTTTCCACAGAACTGGCTATTTTCTGTCATCTTGGTTTTTTTTTAAGCATTTCAACTTTGTGTGTCAATTTAACTTTTTAATAAAGTGTAATGTGAGAATTCCCTCTGTTTGGTTAATGTCATATAGTCACACCCAACTGCTGTGACTGTTCTTTTAATTGTCAGCATATATCACTGGTTATACTACGGGGCCGTTGAATGCTTGAATCTGATTGGCTGATGAACGTTCTGAGGTGTGCAATTATTTTCTGGGAGATGCACAGCGAACGTAGTTCCAGGCAGCTCTCTTGACCGCATTACAGTTCCATATCACTTCGCATAGTTAACTGTAATAACAGAAATTACAGGACTAAAAAACAACAATATGACAGACGATTTTCCTAAAGTAAATCTTAATATTTACGGTGAATATAAAACGTTCAACAACTGGGCGGCAGCAGTATTAGACAGTCCAGATGAAAACCAACAGACGGAAGCGGACATCAAAGGCAAGCTTTTCTGTCTCATTACTGAAATCACACATGCTCGCACACGCACTACAGTTTTCACTAAAAGGTGTCAGCGCTGCCCTGACGATTTGATCAGTTAGCCTATATAGTGGAGCAACTTAAAGGCTACACGTGACATTTTTTCACTAGCGAGGTAATAACAGCGCTGTTTAGAGACGCACAGAGGCAGCCTAATTCACACAATCTCTCTCTCTCTCTCTCTCTCTCTCTCTCTAGTCCTACTCACAATAGCGATTTAAGTACAAAAAGCGGACGAATCCCTTTAAATATATCTTCGGATCGATGTCTTGAGGTGTGGTAACCGTAGTATAAGCGGAATAATTGACTCCGGGGCGTTCAATTATTAGAATAATAATGCACACCCGAGGTGGTGATGCGGTCACGACGCGAAGACGATCGGCCCGTCGTCAATTATTCCTTACGTAAACAACACCATCGTCCATGGCACAGTGAGAATGTATTGAGCATGTGTGAAGAACACTGGCCTGCCAGCTAGCGGGTGCCTCTTATATTATCTAGTGTTAAATATGCATAGCTTTAGATCTGAAACTACAGTATTTTGTAGGAGGTTCATTTGAAACATTAGTTTAAATGAGTAGTTTACAAGCCTCTATTTATTTAGTCAGGTGAACTCCTGCATGCATGGTTGCATACACAAAAATGGGTGTATGCAGGCAACACCCAGCTTGTTTACACCACAACCCGTCAACTACATTTCTAGGGTAGTTAATCAAAATCCCACAACGTCAGATACGTAGTTACCTACTTGGCTATGATTGGATGTTGGATGATTTTGATCATATATTATATTATATTATTATAATAATTATTAGTTACACATGTCTAGCTGAAGAACAACATGTACAGGAACATGTTCCAAGTGTTCTGAGGAGAATAGGAAACTCCTGTTGCACCCCCTAGTGGCAAAAAAAAAAAATAGTTTGCTGTCCTCTTGTTAAATGCCCATGTTTTTGTAGTTTTGTCATCAAGCTCCAATTAATAACTAATGTAGTCATTGAAAAAAGGTTAAATATGAATAATTTATTGTACACTCCCAAAGCAATGTGAAACTAGCCCTTGTCTTTCTTTTTTCTTGTGTGTTCTTTCCCTTTAAATGTATCCCACAGGCGGAGCCATGGCTGCCATCCTCAGTTCTGTGGGTGTTGCTATCCTCGGTGCTGCCTCAAGTTACTTTGCATATCAGAAAAAGAAACTGTGTTTCAAAGTTCAAGGAGGTGAGTTCAACACTTTAACCCGGGTAAGGATTCTGAATCCTTATACAAGCACTCGCTTGGTTTTGATTTATGTAAGTTGCTTGCTTATCTGAGCAGTTAAAAAAGATGAGGAAAAAAGGACTTCACAATCAAACTGTTTAACTTGATAAACCAACTTTTTTTTACTCAAACTATTTGGCCTCCTCTAATAACTTGTTCCACAATTTTATATAAACGCTTTCGGGAGCCACAACACATGGTTTACTTTAGCTCAACTAACACAGCAGCTCTTGTAGAGGAAGTGGGGGTTGGGCGCATGACGTGGCAGGCAGTTTAACTGCTCTGCTTGTATTACAAAAGCCCTCGAGGCCTCAACAGGTGGCTCTGTGGCGCAATGGATAGCGCATTGGACTTCTAAGCTACACTTGGAGAAGTGATTCAAAGGTTGTGGGTTCGAGTCCCACCAGAGTCGAGTTTTTTGAGGGAATGTTAAAAAAAAGATTAACAACAAAATTAGCAGTTTGTTGTCCCTAGTGTGAATGGTGTTAACAATGAACTTTAGTAACATAATTTTTAAAATACCATAAGCAAAATTGTTTCATGGGATAAGCTGAAAAGCAATTTTTGTTTATTTTTATAGGGGAGGATCCAGAGAGTGGCAAAAACCATGGTACTCAATCTGATCCACAAGGTGAGCATGATAGTGCCAACACACACACACACACACACACACATGTATATATTTATGAATTTAAGAAAATGTAATTCTGACCACACATCATATGTAAAGTTATTTGTGATTGTTCCAATCAGTTAACATGGATATTACCAACCATTTTTTTTAAATATAAAGTTATGATCACATGATATTTTGGAAATCTTTCTAATATTCTAATATACACAAGAAACAAATCTTCTTATAATGTTGAAAACAATTGTGTCGCTTACTGTTTTTACTGTTGGAAACGGTGATACAGTTTTCAGAATTCTTTGAATAGTGAGTTAAAAAAAATAGCATTGATTTAGCTTTTGTAACATTTATAAATGTTTTACTGTCATGTTTGAATTTAATGCATTAAGTTAATTTCTTTTTTTGTGGTGTATATAGTTTTATACTTGCATATAGTTTTGTTCAAATTAAGTATTCAGAAAAGTTGTTTTTGACATATTTTCTAGATATGTAGAGGAAAGAGTTTTTTATATTAATGTTATGCTTTCTGATGCTTTTTATTCTCACCAATTTTCTCGTTTCTCCCCCGAAGTTTTCAGCAACCTCCTCCGTTCATCGTAACTGCAATTGGATCTGCACTGAAAGAATATATGCACACCTAGCATTCACAGTTATGGAGAGCCTATGGGAACCATCTGTTATATGAAATGCTGGTTTAAGGCTATTTTTTTGTTGTTTTTTTTATCTTAGTGTATGTGTTTTTTGTGTTTTTCCTTTTAGATTCTCTAAGTCATATTGCCTTTTGATTTTTTTCTTGTTGTTGTTTAAGAAATACTTTTTTATTTTTACATTTAATTGTTAATCTTTGAAAGAGTAATATGTCACTTAATGGCTTTTAGTGTTATTTTAGAATTTCAAGTGCCAATGTAAGATACTGCCCTATAAACTGACAATGTTGTTACTATTTTTGTAGAAGTACAGCAAGTTGCATTTAAGGGACTTGCTATTGTAAAGTGCAGTTGTTTTTATGCATTCTTACATTACATGCATAATCTGAATTATAGATTGCCTTCTTTCCCAATCAGACAAAAGATATGATGATGATGTATTTTAATGAGAATCGAATTGACTGGTGACAATGTCAATTAAAATAAAAAATATCATGGAATGAGTTTCAAATTATGGGATGCCAACTTGCTTCTATATCATTTACATTTTCTATATTTAAATGTATTTATTTAAAATAGAACGGAATGATATTAAAAGGTAAAATGTTTTTTTCCTTCTCATTAACCTGTTTTAGCCATTGTAAATAGGCTACTGTTAAAGCCAGCTATATGGTAATGCACTTTTAGGCCTGTCTAAAAGTGCATTACCATATAGCTTGCTTGGTAATGCACTTTTAGACAGGCCATATGACGCACAAGTCAACTTGCATTTAATGTGTTTAATTGAACCATTGATAATTTGTCTGTCTGCTCTTTTATTTTCTGTCGTTTTGCTGTTTTTGTTTGAATATTCATTTGGTTGTTCTTCCCAAAATAAATTGGTTATTCCTCGATTTAAATCATTGTTCTACATTTTGAATGTTGCTTAAATGTATATTGCGCAATATTTTGATATTTAATTCTTGATTAATTTTTTGTGTGTTTATATCTTGTAATAAGTTTAATGACCCAATAATCGATTTCGGTAGTTGCTCATTATATGTAGCGGGGGTTGAATGACCCCTGTCGGCTGACCGTTAACTTCAAACAGGATTTTTTTCCTCCTGCTCCTTCACTTGACTTGTCACAGTGTATGTTGACTGAAAGCAGTGCTGCTGTTTGAAGAAAGACCTGTGGCTGCACGACTATCGTTTCATCGATTTGTCATTTATTTGAAACACTGCCACTCCGAAGAGCAAAATAAAAATACGACTGAAAAATGACGGGTAAGTTGACCCTTCTAACAGGCTACCGTTTTACGTCTAGACCGAGTAAATATATATCCTATATTCGAGCATACTTAACTTATTAACTGGAAAGCACATTGTGATGTCTATTTAACCTAATCCAGCAAACCTATAATGGCGTTTTGAAAGAAATTGTTTATTCCAGTGCTGTCAACAATAGCAAGCAGTCTATTTGCATAGGCTATGTTCATTCCAAGTTCAATCCCTGACCATGCCTTTCAAGTGTCATTGTGCCATCTGCCAAAGAAAAACGGGTCAGGAAAACAACTGTGGTGATGTCTTGTGTAGGCTATATCAGTGACCATAGCTCAATGTAATGGGTCATTGAATCAAACTTGAAACATTATGTACTACTTTTTGAAACCCACTTTTTTAATGCCAGTCAAAAATTCGGACATATTTTTTATTACTTTTATTATTCAGATGTGTGGCTGCTTTTCCTTATCTATCTGGTCAAGTCTACAAAATTAATGTCATGCAAGCAAGTCCAAATTGGTTTAGTTAAGATGATAATTTCAATACAATGAGTCTAAAATTGGACTAGTACACTGAAGCAACGTTGGTGGCTTTGAAAAAATTTTCCACTCAAAAATTGCTAGTAAATTTCACATACAGTAATAACAAAAACGTTTTATTAAACATACAATTTTGAAGTAGTATTAAATTGTATAGTATTTTCTTGCTAAACTTATTCCAAACTGTTTTATTTACAACTTTGAGTTTTTTTTTTAAAAATGTTATGTCTGTCTGGTATTTTATCTGTCTCTTTCTCTCAGAGTTTCAGGCCTTTGTGACCCTGGCCACTACAGATGCCTATTGCATGGGATGTATAGTGGTAGGCAAAAGTTTGCGCAAACATGGAACATCAAGGAAGTTAGTGGTGATGATTTCCCCCAATGTTTCCAGAACAGGAAGGTGAGTGAGCAAATGTCCTCCACTATTAATTTCGAAATAACATTAATCTGTTCCAGTCTAACTTCAGAAGTGAGGGCTATTAAGAGTGATTAAACTTCTGTAAATTTAACTTTATAATATGACTTTCAAAAGGGTAAAACTTTCCCATGCAAAGTACTCTGTAATAGGTTTCAATCCCAATGCAACATTAATCTTTCTTTGGGTTGCTTCCCTTTTGCTGCCTCATTGATTGAATATTTTTTTTTTTTGCATTCGTCTAGATTGGCCCTGGAGGATGTGTTTGATGAAGTTGTCATGGTAGATGTGCTGGACAGTAGAGACAAGGCTCATCTGACCTGGCTGGGACGTCCTGAACTAGGGGTCACCTTCACCAAACTCCAGTGCTGGACCCTTACACAGTTCAACAAGTGTGTGTTCTTGGATGCAGACACACTTGTGAGTACTTGGTTCTGTTCAGATGAAAGTAAAGATGGCCATTAAAGTACACTAAGGTGTTCAAAGCTTTAGGAACACACATAATACATAACTAAATATATACACAAAAAAAAGCACAATATGCAATAATAAATGTGCCATAGTCTACATATGTTGCAGTACAGGTGCAACTACATACTTTGTGGATAATGTGTGAGTTGATGATCCCATAATTTGGCTGTTATATTATTCTGTGCCCCAGGTACTGTGTAATGTTGATGAACTGTTTGAATATGAAGAATTTTCTGCTGCACCTGATCCAGGCTGGCCGGATTGCTTCAACTCTGGGGTGTTTGTGTTTAGGCCCTCCCAGAATACCTATACCCAAATACTGCAACACGCCGCACAGCATGGCAGCTTTGATGGTGAGTCACTCGGTTATATTTAGCGTATATTACATTCAGATCTTTTAAGTTCAGTCTAAATTGGATGTCCTCAAAGCTTGATGGAACTTTAGTTAGCCTCAAATATTGTTTTGCAACATATGTATTTTTAATCTTTAAAAACAACAACAGGAGCATCACATACACACTACCATCCAAAAGTTTGGGATCAGTAATATAAACGCAGCAAAGATGCATTAAATGACTAAAAGTGACAGTAAATACATTTATGTTACAAAAGATTGTGGTAACATTTTACTTAAAGCCTTTATATTTAATGCATAATTAATGTATTTTTCATGCATTAATTATACCTTGTAATGCACCTTATAATGCCTTGTATGATCTCATGAATAACTGTAACCACACTTATACATTATAATATATTGATTTTATAATAATATTATAATAATAATAATAATAATATTATAATTTACAAAGTATAATGCATTAAAAACACATGACCAACGACCAATTTTAGATGTAACAAGGAATCTGCAAATATTATAATGAATTTTAACTTTGGTTGTAATTATTTATGAAAAGATATAATTAATTATAACGTACACTAAAAACCTTTATAATCCATTATACATAAAGGCTTCAAGTAAAGTGTAACCAATACTTTTATCTCAAATAAATGCTGTTAAACTCCAATTCAATTCAATTCATGGGCTTTTTGGCATGAATGTGTGAAATATCACAATATTGCCAAATCAATGGACATATAAAGATAAATAAAAGGGAAAAAAAAATACATGTCCATATTATACATACATTTGTATATCCTCCTGGGACCCAATAATAGACTTTTGTCCACTGTAGTGGACATTATATTTTAGTGAATTTCTCTGACATCATACATGTCACAGTCTGAATGTCCTGTAAAGAGCACATTCGGGGCTTTGCAGGGATACCAAATGTTTGGAGGTGTCACCAGGACAACAACAACTTCTTGGTCTTTAAAAACGGCTGACATTAATGTTTAGCACTCTTATGGAAATATGATCATATTTTTTAATTATAATTTAAATCTGATTAATTTTTAATCAAAATTTTCTAATCAAAATATGACTTTCTGTTACAAAACAGGGCATTGATTTCATAAATGACCACTGAAGTGGACACCAGGACTTAAATCATGTTTATCAGGCATTCTGGAGACATAACAAGTGAACAGGGAAAGAAATTACATATCAATATTCCTATGAAATATTAGATATTATTATGAAAATGTTGCCAATTTTTCCTCCCATTATTACACTTCTTTTTTCATTACATGTTGCACCAAGAACACATTAATATGCAAATTAGATGCAGTGAATAGATACATTGTATTGAATGGGAAAATTCAAGTATTGTCATTTTACCCACATATTTAATAAAGTAAAATGGTATATGAATGCATTTCATTATATCTTTCATAACAAAGTTCAGAATCATCTTTAAATAAAGTTTGTTTAAAAAAATGGTGAATTAAAAATAAATCCCATTGTTTTTGCCTATACATGCAATTTCATGTCATTTAATAGTCCTGCTGTCAACTACAGAGTACATATCATAACATATGAATAAAATATCATTTTTCAAAAATGTTTTTTTTCCATTTGTTTATTATGCTCTAAACAATTTAATGACATAAAAAAATACTAAATTCAAAAAACTTTTTTCACAATTATATATCACAATTATATCACAATTAATGCACAGAAAAAGCAAATTAATACAGTGAGCAGTTATAAAGGAAAAAGAGGGCAGGAAGATGCACTGCCAGGTGTATACCCTTCTCTTTCTCTCCCAAAATTTAGGAGAGTTTGTCTATGAGGCTCGCTTGCTGGAATTCAGGTAAAACTTTACCTGTTTGAGTGAAATAAGTCACAACTCACTCACTCAACACAACTCACTCACTCACTCAACACAACTCTCTCACTTACTCACTCAACACAACTCACTAACTCACTCATTCACTCAACACATCTCACTCATTCACTCAACACAACTCACTCATTCACTCAACACAACTCACTCACTTACTCACTCAACACAACTCACTCATTCACTCAACACAACTCACTCATTCACTCAACACAACTCACTCACTTACTCACTCAACACAACTCACTCATTCACTCAACACAACTCACTCATTCACTCAACACAACTCACTTACTTACTCACTCAACACAACTCACTCATTCACTCAACACAACTCACTCCCTCACTCATTCACTCAACACAACTCACTCCCTCACTCATTCACTCAACACAACTCACTCATTCACTCAACACAACTCACTCACTTACTCACTCAACACAACTCACTCACTCACTCACTCAACACAACTCACTCATTCACTCAACACAACTCACTCACTTACTCACTCAACACAACTCACTCACTCAACATAACTCACTAATTCTCTCAACACAACTCACTCATTCACTCAACACAACTCACTCATTCACTCAACACAACTCACTCACACAACTCACTCACTCAACTCACTCACTCAACACAACTCACTCACACAACTCACTCACTCACTCACTCACTTACTCACTCAACACAACTCATTCACTCAACACAACTCACTCACACAACTCACTCACTCAACACAACTCACTCATTCACTCAACACAACTCACTCACTTACTCACTCAACACAACTCATTCACTCAACACAACTCACTCACACAACTCACTCACTCAACACAAGCAGTGCAAAAAATATTTCACCCCATTTTTTGGGAGCTTGGGGGTCCCTGATAATATATCCATCATAAAAAGTGTCCCAAGGAAGGAACAGTGGTGAACCGGCGACAGGGTCATGTCATGTCCCGGCGACAGGGTCATGTTTTCTGAACTAAGGCTCATTGAGACCCGTCAAGGTGCCCATGCTGACCCTAGTCCACGCTGAAAGCACCAATAGTGACACGTGAGCATCAGAACTGGACCACGGAGCAATGGAAGAAGGTGGCCTGGTCTGATGAATCACGTGTTCTTCTACATCACGTGGATAGCCGGGTGCTTGTGCATGGCTTACCTGGGGAACACATGGCACCAGGTGTGCTATGGGAAGAAGGCAAGCTGGCAGAGGCAGTGATGCTTTGGGCAATGTTCTGCAGGGAAACCTTGGGTCCTCCATCCATGTGGATGTTACTTTGACATGCACCACCTACCTAAGCATTGTTGAGACCATGTCCAGCCTTTCATGGAAACAGTATTCCCTGGTGGCTGTGGCCTCTAACTCTTTCACACTTCCACAAAGCAAAAATGCTTCAGGAATGGTTTGAGGAGCACAACAACGAGTTTGAGATGTTGACTTGGCCTCCAAATTCCCCAGATTTCAATCCAATCGAGCATCTGTGGGATGTGCTGAACAAACAAGTCTGATCCATGGAGGCCCCACCTCACAACTTACAGGACTTAAAGGATCTGCTGCTAACATCTTGGTGCCAGATACCACAGCACACCTTCAGGGGTCTAGTGGAGTCCATGCCTTGACGGGTCAGGGCTGTTTTGGCAGCAAAAGGGGACCAACACAAAATTAGGAAGGTAATATAAAATAAAATAAAAAATAAAATAAATCATAATGTCATAATGTTATGCCTGATCGGTGTTAATAATAATAATAATAATAAACATAAATTATACACAATTCACATTATTTGAGTTTTCTGAACTTGTAAAAACAAACTTCCCAGGGGGACTTGAATGCACCATATGGTCCTAACCCTATGATATTGCCTGAACAAAAGTGGTCTAACTGCACAGTGTTGCCCTGAGGCAACAAACAAAAAAACACAGTTTTAGTATATAAATAAAAACAAAATAAATATTTAAACAATCAAACATACTTCTTTACATACTGATGCACATGCATACATTTTTGTAAATACATTTATTTAAATTTAAATTTAAACATGTTAAAAAGTTATATTTATCTAACCAATTGATGACACTGTGTCCCATGTGGCTTTGCTTCATGAAAGGACTGCTCCAGGACTGCTTCAGCCCCTCATTTCATTGAACAGACATGTCAGGTGATATTATATATTTAAAAAAAATATTACAAAAAGTTAAAGGGGTGGTGTGAGGTCCAAGGTAGTTGCCTCACTCCCTCACTCATTCACTCAACACAACTCACTCACTTACTCACTCAACACAACTCACTCACTCACTCACTCACTCACTCAACACAACTCACTCATTCACTCAACACAACTCACTCATTCACTCAACACAACTCACTCACTTACTCACTCAACACAACTCACTCATTCACTCAACACAACTCACTCACTTACTCACTCAACACAACTCACTCATTCACTCAACACAACTCACTCATTCACTCAACACAACTCACTCCCTCACTCCCTCACTCACTCACTCACTCACTCACTCACTCACTCACTCATTATACATTCTCAATTCAATTCATATTGCTTTATTGGCATGACATACATAGGTACATACACTCACCTAAAGGATTATTAGGAGCACCATACTAATACTGTGTTTGACCCCCTTTCGCCTTCAGAACTGCCTTAATTCTACGTGGCATTGATTCAACAAGTTGCTGAAAGCATTCTTTAGAAATGTTGGCCCATATTGATAGGATAGCATCTTGCAGTTGGAGATTTGTGGGATGCACATCCAGGGCATGAAGCTCCCGTTCCACCACATCCCAAAGA
Organism: Romanogobio albipinnatus; assembly: GCA_023566225.1. Lineage (NCBI taxonomy): Eukaryota > Metazoa > Chordata > Actinopteri > Cypriniformes > Gobionidae > Romanogobio > Romanogobio albipinnatus. Next base: position 43,328,876 of record CM042241.1, on the reverse strand, counting down.
TGCTCTATTGGGTTGAGATCTGGTGACTGTGGAGGCCATTTTAGTCCAGTGAACTCATTGTCATGTTCAAGAAACCAATTTGAAATAATTCAAGCTTTGTGACATGGTGCATTATCCTGCTGGAGGTAGCCATCTGGTCATAAAGGGATGGACATGTTCAGGTGGGCCGTGGCATTTAAACGCTGCCCAATTGGCACTAAGGGGCCTAAAGTGTGCCAAGAAAACATCCCCCACACCATTACACCACCACCACCAGCCTGCACAGTGGTAACAAGGCATGATGGAGCCATGTTCTCATTCTGTTTACGCCAAATTCTGACTCTACCATCTGAATGTCTCAACAGAAATCGAGACTCATCAGACCAGGCAACATTTTTCCAGTTTTCAACTGTCCAATTTTGGTGAGCTTGTGCAAATTGTAGCCTCTTTTTCCTATTTGTAGTGGAGATGAGTGGTACCCGGTGGGGTCTTCTGCTGATGTAGCCCATCCGCCTTAAGGTTGTGCGTGTTCTGGCTTCACAAATGCTTTGCTGCATACCTTGGTTGTAACGAGTGGTTATTTCAGTCAAAGTTGCTCTTCTATAAGCTTGAATCAGTCGGCCCATTCTCCTCTGACCTCTAGCATCAACAAGGCATTTTCGCCCACAGGACAGCCGCATACTGGATGTTTTTCTCTTTTCACACCATTCTTTGTTAACCCTAGAAATGGTTGTGCGTGAAAATCCCAGTAACTGAGCAGATTGTGAAATACTCAGACCGGCCCGTCTGGCACCAACAACCATGCCACGCTCAAAATTGCTTAAATCACCTTTCTTTCCCATTCTGACATTCAGTTTGGAGTTCAGGAGATTGTCTTGACCAGGACCACACCCCTAAATGCATTGAAGCAACTGCCATGTGATTGGTTGATTAGATAATTGCATTAATGAGAAATGTAACAGTACTCCTAATAATTCTTTAGGTGAGTGTTTTGCCAAAGCAAAACAAAAACAACTCACTCAACACAATTTACTCACTCACTCACCCACTCACTTACTCACTCACTAGGTACTATAGTACTGTCAAATAAAAATCTATCAATGATATTAATGACATGACCCGTCATGTTTAGGAGGAGACCAGGGTGTTTTAAACACTTTCTTCAGTGACTGGGCAGTAAAAGATATCAGGAAGCATTTGCCATTTGTGTACAATCTCACAGCCAGTGCCATCTACACTTATCTGCCAGCATTTCAGCAGTAAGTTTTCACACTATATCTTATTATTTAGGTATACCAATAATCAATGGTGTTATTTAATTGTGTAAAGTGTACTATTTATTAACTAATCATATACCACATTAAATACATACACAAGTAGAACAAATAAGCGTTCTGGTTTTGTACAGGTATGGCCACCATGCAAAAATTGTCCACTTCTTGGGTGGGATCAAGCCTTGGCATCATTCATATAATCCACAGGCTGCCAGTGAGTCATCTTTTAAGGATTCCAGCAAGAACTTTGCGCAATTTATGCATTTATGGTGGGCGGAGTACTACAGTCAAATCAAGCTACAAGTTAAGAAGGATGACAAGAATGAACACTATGTAAGACTACACTCACATCAGATATTTTGTTTTTCGTGTTGTATATAGCAGTGTTACCTACAGTACGTGGCTCATTTGGCTGTTCTTATGATTTAGATTTATGCTTTTTGCAGACACTTTTATCAAAAGTGGCTTAACACTGTATTCAATGAATACATTTGTTCAGTTCTTTAATTGCTAACCAAAGAATAGTTAGCGTTTACGTATGGCAGAGTATGACAGTTACCATACCCTGGCATTCAGACAAGCAGAGGAAACAAACAGGTCATGATGCTGCTCATTAGTTCTGTTGCAGCTTTGAAAAAACTATTTAAACAGCCCAACACCGTGTCCTAACCAGACACGATGCGACAAGATTTTCAGCAGCAAACCAGACTCGACCTGCAATCAATCAATCAAAATTCACAGCCAATCAGAAGAGCGGGTGGGTGGGCTCTCTCTGCAAGTGCACTGACTGCATTGCAACGGAATGGATAAGTACAATATCGAATTCCTAAATCTTACCATTTTAGCATGATTCAAAATACATTGTATTTTAAAAATACATAGAGTGACTGAAACTTTTTTTTATAATAGAATGCACTTGTTTGTTCACCTTGAGTTGACAGTTTGAACATAGTTGTTTCCTTTAATTTATTTTTAAGATCTGAGGTTTATCCATTTATCCATTGTTGCTTTCAGTAAGGCTATGCCTATAGAGGTCACAAAAAAATTATATTCAAACTCACTTTGAATTCTTTTTACATTAAATAAAACATAATCTGCACTTGTCATACTTTTTATGTTGTTCCGGCCACAAGGCCACAGAATTAAAAAAAAATAGAATCCTTGTGAATCACCGTTGCTCCTGGTTAGTACAAAAAACTCAGATAATTTTTCTCACGTGTTACGTTTGGTTAGGACACAGTGAAGGCTAGGGCTGTTTCAGTAGCTACTGTATTTGCATTGCTTTTCTATTGTTGTTAAGTCTGTTGTTAAGTTCTTTTAGTGGATTTTTGTCCATATTTTGTTTAGATATAATGTGATTATTTGGGAATGTCGTTATTGTATGGCCAGAAGAACTCATGCCATACCCTAGGTTTTTGTGAAACACCGCCACTGCTTGGGACCTTTAAAGGAATAGTCCACCCAAAAATGAAAATTCTGTCATCATTTACTCCCCCTTATATCATTGCAAATCTATACTGTATGACTTTCTTACTTCTTTGAAACAGAGAAAAAAATATTTTTTTTTAAGAATGTTGCTCAGCAGTTTTGGTTCCCATTAACCATACAGTGGAAGTCAATGTGAACCTAAACTGTGAAACGAAGTGAGGGTGAATGATGCACAGACTTTTCATTTTTGGGTGGGCTATCCCTTTAAAGCACCATTAACATAATTGTTTAATTTCATTAAAAATATATTTAATTTGTGAGACATCTGTGACATCTGAGTTGGATTCTCCACAGACACATCAGACTCCAACACAAAGCCAAAAGTTCAGCACTGAAGCCCACCACGAAGAGATGAGACTCTCTTCACCTCACCAAGATCTGGCTTTAGACTCTTTGACAATCAGCTCATCTGAAAAGCCTGTGGAAATGGTAAGTTATACACTATATTGCCAAAAGTTTCGGGACATCCCATTCTTAGTCCGTTGGGTTGAATGTGGAGTTGGCCCACAATTTGCAGCTATAACAGCTTCAACTCTTCTGGGAAGGCTTTCCACAAGGTTTAGGAGTGTGTTTATGGGAATTTTTGACCATTCTTCTTGAAGCACATTTGTGAGGTCAGGCTCTGATGTTGGATGAGAAGGCCTGGCTCATAGTCTCCGCTCTACAGTAATTCATCCCAAAGGTGTTCTGTCGAGTTTAGTTCAGGACTCTGTGCAGGCCAGTCATGTTCCTCCACACCAAACTCGCTCATCCATGTCTTTATGGACCTTGCTTTGTGCACTGGTGCACAGTCATGTTGGAACAGGTTGGGGCCATCCCTAAACTGTTCCCACAAAGTTTTGAGCATGAAATCGTCCAACATGTCTTGGCATGTTAAGCATTAAGAGTTCCTTTCACTGGAACTAATGGGAACATCCCACACCATAATCCCCCCTCCACCAAACTTTACACTTGGAGTCAGGCAAGTACCGTTCTCCCGGCAACCGCCAAACCCAGACTCGTCTATCGGATTGCCAGACAGAGAAGCGTTATCCGTCACTCAGAGAACACGTCTCCACTGCTCTAGAGTTCAGTGACGGCATGCTTTACATCACTGCATCTGCTTTGCATTGCACTTGGTGATGTAAGGCTTGGATGCAGCTGCTCGGCCATGGAAACCCATTCCATGAAGCTCTCTACGCACTGTTCTTGAGTTAATCTGAAGGCCATGCAAAGTTTGGAGGTCTGTAGCTATTGACTGAAAGAAAGTTGGTGACTTCTGCATACTGTGCATCTCAGCATGCACTGACCCAGCTCTGTGATTATATGTGGCCTACCACTTCGTGGCTAAGTTGCTGTTGTTCCCAATTGCTTCCACTTTGTTATAGTACCACTAACAGTTGGCCGTAGAATATTTAGTAGTGAGGAAATTTCACGAATTGACTTATTGCACAGGTGGCAACCTATCATGGTACCACGCTTGAATTCACTGAGCTCCTGCGAGTGACCCGTTCTTTCACAAATAGTTGTAGAAGCAGTCTGCATGCCTAGGTGCTTGATTTTATAGACCTCTGGACATGGAAGTGATTGGAACACCTAAATTCAATTATTTGGAGGGGTGTCCCAATACTTTTGACAATATAGTGTAGGTTGTGCTGTCCTTGCAGAACTGAAGGGGAAAAAAACAAACAAACAACCTTATTGCAAAACCAAAGTTATTGTAAGCAATTGATTGGAACCTTTAAAGGAATAGTCCACCCAAAAATTTAAATTCTGTCATCATTTACTTCCACTTATATAATTGTAAATCTGTACTGTATGACTTTCTTTCTTGTTTGAAACATAGAAGAAGATATTTTTTAGAATGTTGCTAACTCAGCAGGTTTGGTTCCCATTAACGTCCATTATATATATTTTTGGTCCATACAGTGGAAGTCAATGTGAACGAAAACTGTTAGTTTCTTCAAAATATTTTCTTTTATGTTCCACTGATGAAAGAAAGTCATGTGGGTTTGAAACGACGTGAGGGTAAATTATGTACAGACTTTTCATTTTTGGGTGGGATATCCCTTTAAATCACCACTAACATAATTATTTAATTTCATTAAAAATATATTTAATTTGTGAGACATCTGTGATCTTTTTCTTGGTTTGCAGTCAGTGCAGCAGCTGGATTCTCCACAGACACATCAGACTCCAACACAAAGCCAAAAGTTCAGCACTGAAGCCCACCACGAAGAGATGAGACTCTCTTCACCTCACCAAGATCTGGCTTTAGACTCTTTGACAATCAGCTCATCTGAAAAGCCTGTGGAAATGGTAAGTTATACACTATATTGCCAAAAGTTCCGGGACGCTTACCTCTACATGCACATGAACTTTAATGACATCCGATTCTTAATCCGTTGGGTTTAATGTGGAGTTGGCCCACCCTTTGCATCCATAACAGCTTAAACTCTTCTGGGAAGACTTTCCACAAGGTTTAGGAGTGTGTTTATGGGAATTTTTGGCCATTCTTCTAGAATCACATTTGTGAGGTCAGGCTCTGATGTTGGACGAGAAGGCCTGGCTCACAGTCTCCGCTCTAATTCATCCCAAAGGTGTTCTGTCAGGTTGAGGTCAGGACTCTGTGCAGGCCAGTCAAGTTCCTCCACACCAAACTCGCTCATCCATGTCTTTCTGGACCTTGCTTTGTACACTGGTGCACAGTCACATTGGAACAGAAAAGGGCCATCCCCAAACTGTTCCCACAAAGTTGGGAGCATGAAATTGTCCAAAAAGTCTTGGTATGTTAAGCATTAAGAGTTCCTTTCACTGGAACTAATGGGCCAAGCCCAACCCTTGAAAAACAACCCCACACCATAACCCCGCCCCCCCCCAGCCTCTCTGCCAAACTTTACACTTGGCACAATGCAGTCATGCAAATACCGTTCTCCCGGTGTGATTCGTCACTCAGAGAACACGTTTCGACTGCTCTAGAGTCCAGTGACGGCATGCTTTACACCACTGTATCTGTTTTGCATTGCACTTGGTGATGTAAGGCTTGGATGCAGCTGCTCGGCCATGGAAACCCATTCCATGAAGCTCTCTATGCCCTGTACTTGAGCTAATCTGAATGCCATACAAGTTTGGAGGTCTGTAGCTATTGACTCTGAAAGAAAATTAGCGACTTCTGCACACTGTGTGCCTCAGCATGCGCTGACCCCGCTCTGTGATTTTACATGACCTTCCACTTCTTGGCTGAGTTGCTGTTGTTCCCAACTGCTTCGCTTGTCAATTTGTTATAATACCACTAACAGTAGAAGCAGTCTGCATGCCTAGGTGCTTGATTTTATAGACCTGTGGCCATGGAAGTGATTGGAACATCTGAATTAAATTATTTGGAGGGGTGTCCCAATACTTTTGGCAATATAGTGTAGGTTGTGCTGTCCTTCCAGAACTGAAGGGGAAAAAACAAACAAATATAATGAAGTATTGATTCATCTCTTGCTCTGAGTCGCTCTCTGAATCAACTCTACTTCCTTTAAAAGTATTGCGCCCTCTGGGCTTTAAGACAAATCCAGTGACACACCCTACAGTGACTCACCCCAACACAAAGAGAACAAAAACCAGTTCAGATGGTTGCAAAAATGTAATGAATGTGAAGATATCGGTTTACATGTAATGTAAAGACCCAGGGATTAAAATGGACTTTTGATTTAAGAAAAGGATACAATTGTTGGCAGTTTGGTGTCAATCCATTTCATTTCATACATATGCGTATGTACAGTCCAGTTTGTGTTTTATCCAGTACGCACATTCCATTACCTCACAAGAATGTACATGCTCAAATAAATAAATAAATAAAATAAAATAAAATTCATTATATTTAGCATTTAAGCTACATTATGTTTCCCTTCAGCTGGCTCTTGTTTGATCTCCAAATATTTTATTAAACATTAAATAAAACATTAAATAAAAATACAATATCAAGTTAACTTCAGTCAAAGCAAATTTTCATTATCTTGTCCACCACATCCCAATTTTGTATGATTTATTTATTGCATGCATTGTGAATGTGCATGTGTTTTGTCTAGTGATTTAGAAGGCCTATTTATTTATTTATTTATTTACATACTTATTACTTACTTATTTACCTATTCTGTCTTCTCAGAATATTCTCTTTGATCTCCTCTCTGTCTCTAGAGGGGAGACTGAAGAGACCCCAATAGTCAGTCCTCCATGTGAGCAAGAGAGTGAGCATACACAACCAGAGACTGCTGATGATTCTGCCGTAGCCACTGGAGATGCTGTATGTATAAAGATAAGCGGATATGCCTGGCTTATGGGAAAAATACTTTTATTTTGATGTTGTTATATATATTATTATATATATTATATATATATATTATTATTATTATTATTATTATTTTATTTTATTTTTTTGTCAATTATTACTTATTTCCAAGATACTTAAGTATAAGAGCTCTGCTGTTAAAGTAAAACAAAAAACAAAAGTTAGGCTAATTTTGTAAATTGAAGATGTAACTATTTCCCTAAATGTACCTCTTTTTGCATTATTATAGTTAACTAAAACTAAAACCAAATATTTTTTCTTTATTTGAAATAAACCTAAAATAACATATTTTGTTCAGCTACAACATTTATGATTTTTATTTCATTTAACTTGATGTACTAGAATCATTAAAACTTTAATACAAATGAATAACAACTATAGACTAGTATTTAAAAAAAACAAACTAAAACACATTGAAAACAGAAAATATAAAAACTACTTTAAAATATTAATAAAAACTGTAATAGTATCTCAATAATACTAAAATAACACTGCTTCACATAATGAAGTTTGAGGTGGGTGCTTTTTCTTGCAAATATTAGTGTATATACTGCCATCTAATGGTGGTTCATTAGAACAGTTATTAGATGTGAATGTGCAGTCGTGAATAAACCAGTATTTATCTTATAAAAAAAGTATCATAATGATTTTGACAGTAATATTGTAACTAAAGATGGATTTTATCATATGATCCCATCCCATTGCAGATCACAGCTGAGACAGTGGAGGAAGACTTGGAGCGCCGGCGTATGTGGGAAGAAGGTCACGTTGATTATATGGGCAAAGATGCCTTCAATAACATCAAGAGGAAACTTGACCTATTCCTTAATTAATTGTGTGTGCGTGCGTGTGTGTGCGTGCGTGTGTGTGTGTGTGTGTGTGTGTGTGTGTGTGTGTGTGTGTGTGTGTGTGTGTGTGTGTGTGTGTGTGTGTGTGTGTGTGTGTGTGTGTGTGTGAGAATGTATAACACAGTATCTCAATATATTTTCGCATGTACTGTATGTCCATCATCATCATCATTCTCAACTGTTACATTTTCACCTCCTCAAATCTAGTCGTTTTTTCTACCTCTGTAGTATTTGCCACAATCACTGGATCATAAAAAAAATATTGTGAACTTGTCTTGCCTTATAAATATAACTTGTGTTAAACTGAACCTAGTAATTCAATTTCTGTACTATGAGCCTTCATTATGTGATGTATATGGTTTATCTGTATGATTTAGCATCTGCTGTGATCTTTTGTTTGCAGTTTTATTAAAAAATTAACTATAAAAAAATCCCATTCTCTAGAGCTGTCAAGGAAGACATTAGAAAATAAATTACTTTATTAATCAATTATTAAGTCAAGAGAAAGTTCTGGTATCAAATGTCAATGTCCAAAAAATCTTGTAACAAATCCTTCAAACAACAATTGTGTTCAATAGCTACTTCTTTGCAGTGCTTTTTTTGCCACAAGAGGTCGGGCTATACACTCAGCTTTAACACCTCCACAGACTCCACTGGTAGAGCATAACAATCTGTGGCAATATTGTCCTATGTATCAACACTTTAAAAGGTTTAACATTTAAACATCTATCAAAAGATGATAGTCATAGAATTTTTACAACACATGTATCTCTCTCCTGTTCACGTCTCCAAATCTTATCTGCAAGACAATACAAACTTTTATGATAAGCAAAATTATAGTGGCCAGACAAAGTCAGCAAGTTGCTGCATATTTTGTAAACCCTTTTTCTCCATGTTTTAATATTGGAGCCATTTTTTCACCCTCTGGCCCTGTCCGTTAACATGACAGCCCTTTGAAGTCATTAAATATTTATGCTTGCGTTTCTCATCAATTAGAAATCATCTTTCATTTGATCTTGTTTAATAAAACACGCCGCCCACAGTATCTTAAGGTTTTCAAGGGGTGCCTTTCTGGTATGATCTCTCTCTCTCTCTCTCTCTCTCTCTCTCTCTCTCTCTCTCTCTCTCTCTCTCTCTCTCTCTCTCTCTCTCTCTCTCTCTCTCTCTCTCTCTCTCTCTCTTCATATGTTTTAAACTGAGCACAAATAAAGATCTGATTGCATTCGGATTCACTCTAAATATATCTCAATTTTAATATTTAAATTATTTAAATACTGTCAGTACAACAGGTTTAGCACATGGACGCAAGTTAAACTTTGGAGACCATAGTAAATATTTTTTTTGCATTCCCAACACTGGAAGAAAAATTCCACTGACTTTGCAAAAATAGAAGAAAATGCAGAGTTTCTGTGAAAAGGGTCCATTACTAAACAGAACATTTAAGATCATCCAGTTTATACATTAGCACAACAATTTATACGTATATAAAATATCAGTTACCAATTTCACCATTAAGCCTTGTAGCAACTCATAATGTAATAACTGCACATAATGTAAAAACTACACATAATGTAATAAGTATTACATTGTTATTGTAATAAAATGTTCATAATGTATTAATTTTCTCAAAATGTAATAATCTTGAGCTCATAATGTAATAACAATTTTTACATTATGAGAAAATTATTACATTATCAACTCACCAAAAACATGTCATATTTTCATTATTGTTATAGCTTTTAAAACATAAAAATATTAGTATTCCCTTACAGAACATTTAAAATCTAAAGCCAGTCTAAACTACCTGTGAAATGTTATTATTACTATATGTTTATTAAACATAAAGCATTGGTACATTTTAAAAATCTAACCTGCCTACAAAATCCACCAGATTATTGATACTGCTACTATTACTCCTCCTCCTCCTACTACTACTACTACTACTGCACAACCTAACGCTTTTTGACTTTCTCAGTTTGAGTATTTATTTTTTCCCACATTAATTTCACACGTCTAGTACAATTATGTGGTTTTGTTTCATTAATACAGTGTTTACTTTTTTCTTTTTACCCCGATTTACCCCGAAAGAATGGAAGTGAAATGTGACAACATGCCCCATAGGTGGGGCACAATGTAACATGTGAGGGGCACATTATAACATGACCAAATGACAGCTTAAAATGTTATCTGATGTAATCAAAAATATCCAAGACAAACTAAAATATTTTGTCAATAAAATACAATTATTATCTTTTTCAAATAAAATAATGGCATTTTTTAATAATTGGGGCAGTGTTACAATGCACCCCACCTGTGCAACTGGGACCTAGCTTGTGTCTTCTGCTGGTTAGATCAGCATTAAAGAACGATCTCAACTGTTAAATAAGAGATATAAGATTAAAATAATATCAGATTTGTCTTATTTTAAATAAACACAAAAAACAGAAATGTTCTATTACAAATTTTTTACATGATGTGCAGTTATTACATTATAAGTTGCTACAAGCATTATATTTGATCTTTTCACTGTCAAACAACAGGTGCAGAAAATGTATATTTAAGTCAAGCATAAGTGAAGTTGACATTTATACAGACCATGTCATTTTTTCACATCAATCAACATATGGCACTGGACATAAACTTTCAGTCTTTCACAATTACTCATTTTGACAGTTTAGCAATCTGAGAGATTTATCAAGCTGCTCACGTTCTGCCTCATTATCTGTGCTGTGCATCATGGTCTGGTACAAAGCACAGTTTACTGTACTTTGTTTCACGGTGCTGCCGAAACCAGAAGTCTTGTAAGAACTATTTGAAGAAATAGATGAAGAACAGCATGTATACTATATTGCCAAAACTATTGGGACACCCCTCCAAATCATTTACTTCAGGTGCTCCAATCATTTCCATGGCCACATGTGTATAAAATCAAGCACCTAGGCATGCAGACTGCTTCTACCAACATTTGTGAAAGAACGAGTCGCTCAAAAGGCCATTCGTTCATTTCCTCACTACTTAATATTCCACATTACAGTAAAATCACAGAGCGGGGTCAGCGCATGCTGAGGTGCACAGTGCACAGAATTCTGTAACTTTCTGCAGAGTCAATAGCTACAGACCTCCTTCAGATTAGCTCAAGAACAGTACATAGAGAGCTTCATGGAATGGGTTTCCATGGCCAAGCCTTACATCACCAAGTGCAATGCAAACCGTCGGATGCAGTGGTATAAAGCATGCCGCCCCTGGACTCTAGAGCAGTGGAGTTCTCTGGAGTGATGAATCACGCTTCTCTGTCTGGCAATCCGATAGACGAGTCTGGTTTTGACGGTTGCCAGGAGAACGGCACTTGCCTGACTGCATTGTGCCAAGTGTAAAGTTTGGTGGAGAGGGGATTATGGTGTGGGGGGTTGTTTTTCAGGGGTTGAAGCTGTTATTGCTGCAAAGGGTGGGCCAACTCCATATTAAAACCCTACGGATCTAGAATGGAATGTCACTAAAGTCCATGTGCATGTAAAGGCAGGCATCCCAAAACTTTTGGAAATATAGTGTATATTGCATCATTGAATTTGGATCCAAAATAAGATCCAAAATATCCAAAAAGAATAAATGTTAGCTAGATGAACTTCTCGTATACCTTATATGAAAGTGTCTGCAAAGTACAAGACTTTGATTGAATTCAATATGGATTATCTGAGCTCTTCCACTTTGCATGGTTTGTGTTGTTGGGATCAATATAGTTTTTCCTGCTTCCCAAACAGATTTCACACACATTTGTGTAAAAGAAAATGTAACTGTGTATGTTAACAAAGAAAGGCCTGGTTTCACAGACAGGGCTTAGACTAAGCCAGGATTAGGCCTTAGTTCATTTAAGTAGTTTTTATAAATGTGCCTGGAACTGATATATTTTAAGTCATTGCAATTTGCTTTCAGTTAAAACAGCTCAAACTTGCATTTAACTACTTTAAGCCTTGTCTGTGAAATCGGTGGATAGTGTGGCAGATGTAAAGAAGTTTTTGGTCTCATAATAATGTTCTCCCACTCTTTGAGAGAATATTTACAGAATATTTAGTGCCTGAGAAAACCTCAATTACATGATAGTTTCCAAAATCCCTTTTTTCATAAACTGCTCTCATTTACTGGCTAGAGAATGTTTATACAGTATCAAGTCATTTGCAGAGGGGGAAGCTGCTCACATCTTTTCTGTCTTATCAATTCCATCATGTTGCTCAAGGGCTGACATGAAACTTTGGTTATTTATTAAAAGTCATCTTTATTTAAAAATATGCAAAATAGAAATACATTAGTTTTTACAAGTGGACAAATAGGTATGATTTTTTTCCCCCCAGATCAATGTAGACACAAATAATCATATGGGAAAGCTACTGTAGGCAACTTTGTATTTCATGTGCTAGTAATTCTTGAAAGCTGAAAAATAATCTGTGATTGTAATATTGGGAATATTTATTTCAAAAGTCGGCATCTTGTTACATTTGAATAATTTTCCTCATTTGAAGCATTATTAAAAATAATGTTATCCCTGATTTGTAAAATATTCTGCATTATTGGCTTCCATAAAGTCAGAATATATAATTTATATTTTTCTTCATGGCTACACATATATATCTTTTCATCTATACATTTAGACATAAACTGTCATTGTCAAACAAGTAGAAAAATGCCTTGTAATATCAGTAGGTTGGTTACATTACATGAATCCCATACCAAGCTTTTGAAGAATAGTACATTTTGCAAAGTTTTACTTGCAAACTTTAAACTAAAGCTCCCATCAATAATAAAATACAATGTAATGTTTTTTAGTTTTTTGCATTGGGTTGATTCCATTCTATATTTCACATTGACAAATGCTATTGCTATCAAGCTGTGTTAAAGCTCAATGTCGCAGTTCAGTGGGCATATTTAGAATAGATGTCCTGTTTCTTAGTATACATAAAGGTATGTACCTTTTGAGTCAACCCCTACCACATTTCTGGCTGTGCATCTGTACTGTCCAGCATCTCTTGTTGTAGGATTCTGGATGATCAAGGAACCCTGAGGATGGAGATACTTGTTTCCAATCAGCCTTGGTTGGGGGCTGACAGCAAGCCGTGTTCGGTCTGGAGTCTCCCATGCGATTTCTGCTTTAGGGATGCCAGTGGCCACACAGTTAAGTTGTACCGCTACTCCTCTTTTAGCATAGGTAGTAGGAGCTGGGCCACTAGTGATACGAGGTGGATATGCAATGATGATGACTGGAACAGTTAGCAGGGAGCTTCCATATTCATTTGAGGCCCTGCAGGTATATGAGCCCCTGTCATGGACAGAGGCCTGCTGGATGGAGAGGGTTCCATTGGGAAGAACAGCGTAACGACCTGCTCTTTGAGGTTGGTTTAAGAGTATCCCGCTTGGCAGGGTCCAGGTGAGGCGGACGGAGTCAGTGTTTGACAAGCAGTGCAGATGTAAACTTTGCCCATTTATGATACTAACAGGTGAGTTATACCTGTTATTGATCTCTGGCTTGTGCCCTGGATTTAATGTAACAGTTCTTTCAACCAGCCCAGCTGCGTTACGCCCCAGACAACGGTATGTGCCTGCCTCTGAGAGAGCAGGGTTACTGATGACCAAAGTCCCATCAGACTTGTGGAGGAATTTACTGAATTGTGCACCACTCAATAGTGGGGAGCCATTAAGAAGGATCCACATCAGCTGTGGGGTTGGTGACCCCTCAACTGAACAGTTTAGGTTAATGGTCCTGCCCACAGTCAATAAGAGTGACTCCATTTTAGGACTCTTAAGTTTCGGCTTCTCCAAAATATCAGCTACATCAAGCTGAACAATGAGTCTTGTTTCACCTCCCTCATTACGAGCAACACAGGCTAACCGGCCTGAATCGGTCATTCTCACTGAACGGATATCCAAAGTGCCATTGCGATGTACTGTCATTCGACTGCCATAATATGGTGCGGGGAGTACAACATTCTCTGGAAGAACCCACATGACACGTGGAACAGGTGTACCAGAAGTTTCACAGTCAATTAGTATCCGCTGATTTCTCATACTAGACACTTTCATTGCGTTTGTGGTGCCTATGAGGCCATTAATAGCAGGTGGAGAGACAAGAATTTCTACTCTGGTCACTTTGCGATCCTGTCCTGCACTGTTCCTGGCAAGACATATGTAGTTCCCACCATCGAATCTCTGAACTTTCTGAATGACTAGAGTCCCATTGTTGTGTAAAAAATATTTGTCTGAAGCTGAAGTGATGGCTCTATTAGTGGGTGAGAACCACAATATAAGAGGTTTTGGCTCACCCTTGGCACTGCATTGCAGAGAGATGGATTCTCCATAGAGGACCCTGATGATATCCTGTGTCTTATTCTCAATCATAGGAACATCTGCTACTACTTTGACATGCACTTTCATCTCATCTTTTCCAACCTGGTTCTCAGCATAACACGTATAGTCACCCTCTTCACGCATCCCTACTTCATTGAAGAAGAGAGTTCCATTGTCAAAGACAACATACCTGCGACTTCGACTGCCAACATTGCGTTCAGATTTCACAACATTGTTGATCATGGTGCCATCAGGCAGTGCCCACTGGATTTTAGGATCGGGTTGTCCAGAGGCCACACAGTCAACTTTTAGGTTACCTCCATACATCACCTTCTTATCAGCTTCTGTCTTCTGCTCAATTTTAGCAGGTTTTGCCAGGACGTTGACCTTAAAGGGCACAAAATCATCCCCGATTTTGTTGCGAGCAACACAGAGGTATTCACCGTTCTCTTTCTCCGTCACAGAGATGATGGATAGTGTACCGTTGGCAGAGACTTTGATTCTTTGATCATAACTGAAATATAAAAAAATGACAAAATGTAATGTAAATTCAGAAGACTTTTTATTTAGAATGTTGCACCCTTGATGCTTGAGATTTCATAATCAGATGAGATCATAATCATAATCAGCCCCTCTATCCCCGCCAGCAATTTTGAAAACAGTTAACAGCCAGACCAAGATTTTTTTTTTTTCATTTTCACTTTTCAAGTTTCATGGCCCTCAGTAGGCTATATTTTGTTGTATGAATGCCTGAACATGCAATAGAACAAAAGAAATAAGAGACCCTGTGCTTTTAAACAAACAAACAAACAAACAACGTTTTATTCTAGCTTCATGCATTCTTTTTTTAATCAAAATTTACATTTTTGTCAAAGACTACATCTGGATGGGATTCAGAACGATGATCAAAACCCCCAAAGCTTGCACAGTTCTATAGCTCATCCAGGGTCAACATTTAATTCGGTAACGCTAAGGCAGTTTTGATTTATATGCTGTTTAATGTTGATGATCGCGTTATTTTACATATGCATATGAATACATATGCTAATCAGAAGATGCGTAAAAACGCCCCCTATCGTATAACAGTAAAAACATGGAAAGACGAAAAATTTAATGGCAGGAAAGCGTTGTCAAGTCAACTTTATTTATATAGCGCTTTTTACAATGCAGATTGTTTCAAAGCAGCTTCACAGTGTTAAACAGGAAAATAATGCAACAGAATTTGATTCGGCTGTACAGCCACTCTGGAGAAAACAGTGATGTCATCTAGCTCATTTCAATTATCATACAGTGACAATGTGGGAAGATCAGTAATTTAGTTGATGTATTTAATTTAGTTTAGTAATTAAATTTATTTGGATATTTAGTTGAAAATGTAGTGTCCCCAACTGAGCAAGCCAAGCCAAAGCAACATTGGCAAGGAACCAAAACTCCATCATACGAAGCCCCGCACATGACATGCAAGAAAAAAAAGTAAAGCGTGCGCACAAGTTACTAATTCGTTCCCTCGATTTATAAATCATGCGCACAATTTACTATTTCGTTCCCTCTATTTATAAATCGTGCGCACGTTTTACTAATCCGTTCCCTCAAATTGCTAAATCGCGCACACGATTTACTAATCAGTTCCCTCAATTTATAAATCATGCGCATGATTTAGCAAATCGAGGGAACGAATTAGTAAAACATGCGCACGCTTTATAAATCGAGGGAACTAAATAGTAAATCGTGTGCACGATTTAGCCTACTAGTTTTTTTACTGCATGTCATGTGCGGGGCTCCTTACCATCAGGTGGCATAATGGAGAAAAATAAACCTTGGGAGAAACCAGGCTCAGTCGAGGTGCCAGTTCTCCTATGGCCAATTCACAAACAGTGTATGATTATTATTCTTGCAACTTTACAGGTCAGAGGTCATATTAGATCAAAATATTCGAAAGATCGGAATCATCACGCCGGAGACGGTTTATTGGGGATGCTGTGTCGATATGGCATGCTGTGTCGATATGACAACTATTGTGTGAGTACTGTATTCATTTTCCTCATTTGATCTGTAGTTCATCTGTTATTTAGAACGTTGTCTATGTGGTGTAGTTGGCTGTTTGTTTGTTAACAAGCTGATCCCTTGACCACGTGCAAGCTAACGCGTTTCGCTGGGAGTGGCCAGCTGTATTCACTAACGACACTTATTGTGAGAATAAATTGAGTAGTGCTCCGCGGCAGCGGAAGCGGCAGCCCTCGTGTGAAGCCCTCCTCGTGTGAAGCCCGAAGAGTGTAAAGACATCGACTCTACTCTGCGCGACTCCACTCGAGCAAGGACACCGACAAGGCACTTAAGTATAGCTTTCCTTCTACTTTGTCCACTTTTGTGTTTAGCTTGTTTTTTATCTGTTTATTTCGCTGACCTGTATTCACTATGTGCTT
This sequence comes from Romanogobio albipinnatus, assembly GCA_023566225.1. Classification (NCBI taxonomy): domain Eukaryota; kingdom Metazoa; phylum Chordata; class Actinopteri; order Cypriniformes; family Gobionidae; genus Romanogobio; species Romanogobio albipinnatus. Next base: position 43,312,216 of record CM042241.1, on the reverse strand, counting down.
CCAAATCTCTACCATTATCACACACACCCGTAAGTCACGCTCAGTACATTCTAGACGCCGTAATCCTAATAATCTGCGTAGTGTACCTATTTCCTCTGCTACATTAATGTCGATTCCAATTGGTCTCTGGAATTGCCAGTCTGCTGTAAACAAAGCAGACTTTATTGCATCGTTTTCCACTCATTCACATCTCAGTCTCATGGCTCTAACTGAAACCTGGATCAAACCAGAAGACACTGCCACTCCTGCGGCCCTCTCAAATAATTTCTCTTTTTCACACACCTTTCGCCCGATTGGGAGGGGCGGAGGTACTGGTCTGCTCATCTCAAAGGATTGGAAATTTGAGCCCATTCCTTCTTTATCTGGCAACGACTCATTTGAATCACACTCAATCACTATCACTCACCCTGCTAAAATCCATGTTGTAGTTATTTATCGCCCTCCAGGTCAACTGGGTAACTTCTTGGAGGAATTGGATATTTTACTATCTCACTTCCCCGAGGATGGCACCCCTCTGGTACTGCTCGGTGACTTCAACATTCACCTTGATAAACCACAGGCTGCAGACTTCACCACTCTTCTGACCTCATTCGACCTTAAGCGAGTATCTACTACAGCTACTCACAAATCAGGTAACCATCTGGACCTTATCTACACACGCTACTGCTCCACAGACGACACTTTAGTTACTCCATTGCACACCTCAGATCACTTTCTCATCACTCTAAACCTCCTACTGACTCCTGACACAACACACACTCCTCCGCTGATCACCTTTCGGCGTAATCTACGCTCGCTCTCTCCCTCTCGTCTATCCACTATGGTTTCCTCCTCACTCCCTCCACCTGCTCAGTTCTCAGCACTGGACACTAACAGTGCTACTGACACTCTTTGCTCCACTCTAACATCTTGCTTAGACAACTTCTGTCCCGTTTCAACCAGGCCAGCCCGCACCACTCCCTCTGCCCCCTGGCTGTCTGATGTTCTCCGCGAACATCGCTCTGTGCTCCGGGTGGCAGAGAGGAAGTGGCGAAAAACTAAAAACACTACTGACCTGACCCTGTATCAGTCTCTCCTCGCTTCTTTCTCTGCTAATGTCTCCACTGCTAAAACTAAATACTACCACAACAAAATCAACAACTGCTCTGACTCTCGTGCACTTTTCAGAACGTTCTCTTCCCTCCTTTATCCCCCCCCCCTCCTTCATCAACTCTTACAGCTGACGACTTTGCATCATTTTTCACAAATAAAATCTCCTCCATCAGCAGCCAATTCTCCACACCACAAACCGACACGCACATCTCAACAACCATCACACATACACTCCCCTCTTTTTCTCTGCTTTCCGAAGCTGAAGTCTCCAAACTCATCCTTTCCAACCACCCCACTACCTGTCCGCTTGACCCTATCCCCACTCACCTCCTTCAGGCCATTTCTTCTTCTGTTACTCCTGCACTCACTCACATTGTCAACACCTCTCTTCACACCGGGACCTTCCCCACAGCCTTCAAGCAGGCTCGGGTAACCCCACTGCTTAAGAAACCCTCTCTGAACCCAGCACTTTTAGAAAACTACAGACCGGTATCCCTTCTGCCTTTCATTGCAAAGACACTCGAGCGAGTTGTTTTTAACCAGCTCTCTACGTTTCTTGAACAGAACAACCTCCTGGACATCAACCAATCCGGCTTCAAAAGTGGCCACTCAACTGAGACTGCCCTGCTCTCGGTTACGGAGGCACTGAGACAGGAAAGAGCGGCTTCCAAATCAACAGTACTTATCTTACTGGATTTGTCTGCTGCTTTTGACACAGTTAACCACCAGATCCTCCTGTCAACTCTCATGAAGATGGGCATCTCGGGTACTGCTCTCCAGTGGCTCAAGTCTTACCTCTCAGGTCGGTCCTTCAGGGTGTCATGGAGCGGTGAAGAGTCACTTCATCTAGCCACTGGAGTTCCACAGGGCTCAGTGCTTGGACCACTTCTCTTCTCCATCTACATGTCATCACTGGGAACTGTCATTCAGAAACATGGCTTTTCCTATCATTGCTATGCCGACGACACTCAACTCTACTTCTCATTTCAACCAGATGATCCCACGGTTGGTGTTCGTATTGCTGCCTGCCTAACAGACATTTATGCCTGGATGAAGGAGCATCACCTGCAACTCAACCTTGCAAAGACAGAACTGCTCGTGGTCTCAGCCAACCCAGCACTTCATCATAATCTCTCCATTCAGCTCGGATCATCAACCATAACTCCGTCCAGGACAGCCAGGAACCTTGGAGTTGTGATTGATGATCAGCTAAAATTCACTGACCACATCACTGCAACATCCCGGTCCTGCAGATTTGCATTATACAACATTAGGAAGATTAGACCCTTCCTATCAGAGCAGGCCACACAACTCTTGGTCCAAGCTCTTGTTCTCTCCAGACTGGACTACTGTAATGCTCTTCTAGCAGGCCTTCCGGCATGCACTATCAAACCCTTGCAACTGATCCAGAATGCAGCGGCGAGGGTGATCTTTAACGAGCCGAAGAGAGCACACGTCACGCCTCTCTTCATCAATCTCCACTGGCTGCCAATAGCCGCTCGCATCAAATTCAAGACACTGGTACTCGCCTTCAAAGTAACCACTGGCTCTGCACCAATATACCTAAACTTGCTTGTTCAGACTTACACACCCTCCAGGAGCTTACGTTCTGCCAGTGAACGACGCCTTGTGGTGCCATACCAAAGAGGCATGAAATCACTCTCACGGACCTTTTCCTGGACCGCCCCCACCTGGTGGAATGACCTGCCTATCGCAATTCGAGCAGCCGAGTCTGTAGCCATTTTCAAAAAACTGCTAAAGACACGTCTTTTCCAGCAGCACCTGATCAATCAAGAATAGCACGTAACACTCTTTTCATTCTCTGTCTGTCTAATTTATTTAAAAAAAAAAAAAAAAAAAATTGTCGCGTGTTCTGTGTTAGATTAACTGAGACTTGTTACAGCACTTGCATATTGTTGCCCTTGACTGTTCTAGTTGCTTCTATTGCTCTCATTTGTACGTCGCTTTGGATAAAAGCGTCTGCTAAATGACTAAATGTAAATGTAAATGTAAATATGGCAATTTCAGGGGGAGTCTAATTAACACAGTCTCTGCAGACACTTCAGGGATGCGTTGTTGTCTCATAAATGATGGAACATAGAGGAGAAGTTAAGAGTGTTTGATTTGCATGCAAAGAGTAACATGTCTGATTAAATAAAATTAAATAAATTATACATTTTCAACTAAATATCCAAACTGTTGCACTTGTGTATATGGTTGTGTGACAATAAAGTGATTTGATTGATTTGATTGATTTGAAAAAGCACTATATAAATAAAGTTGACTTGACTTGACTTGATTGGTTAAAACAGGATGCAAACTTACGAGTGCATGCTTTAAGGAGCAAGATAAATGCAGAGAAAGAGGAAAAAGAAAGTAAGACAGTAGCTATGTGCACATTTTTCTCAAATGTATAAACTCAGTATGTACTTTCCTGCAAAGTAGATGTGCTTCAGTGAAGTGTTTATATTACCTGTAATGAGCATCCACAAGCTTTTTGGATGGAGTCCTCCAGATGATCCTGGGTTCTGGATTCCCTGACGCAATACAGTCCAAGTGAAACCTGCCTCCATAGACCACATCTGTTTTTTGAGGCGATGAGAATGTAATCTTGGCTCTTGAGTATATTATAGACTTCCTTACAGTCAAAAGAACGGCTCTCCGCGCAGTGCCAACCACATTGGTTACTGAGCATTCATACTTCCCTGCATCTGTCGAAGCAAGACTACGAACAAAGAGTGTCCCATTGGGGAATACAAACAAGTTACGTCCATTAATAAACTGGGAAGGACGGAGCTGCACGCCATCAGGGGTGATCCAGCCAATGGCAGGGGGAGGGGCACCCCTGGCAGTGCAATTCAAGTAGGCAGTGCTTCCCTCTGGAAGAGTGACATTCTCATGTCTTGGCTGCTGAATGATGGGTGGCAAGGAAGCAATAGTCAGGCGAATGGATATGGTATCAGCACCTGCAGCATTGCTAGCAATGCATTTATAAATTCCTCGATTCATGTGACTGACCGATTTCATGTGAAGCGTGCCATTAGGTAAGACTGAGGCTATGTGCTTAGAAGTGTCATGAGTAGGTTCACTAGAATGTACCATTTCTCTATTAGGTAGGACCCAGGTGATCCGAGGCTGAGGATGCCCTTGGGACTCACACTCAAACTCAACAGTTTCTCCAAGGTATGCTGTGGCATCTCTATAGCGAGGCTGCAGCACTCTGGGGTGTTCAGCTAGAACAATTAAATTAACTACAATCTTGTCCTCTCCATACTTGTTTTGAACACTGCAGAGGTACTGGCCTCTGTCTGGAGGAAGTACATTGTGGATTATGAGTGTACCATTAGAGGAGACCTCAAATCTCTGAACCCTGGTGTTCTGTGTAATACTAGCTCCTGTAGGAAAAATAGTGACAAAATAATTTTAGAGCTATAGCATCAAAATAATATATGTGACCCGTGCTGGCAAAATGAGTCGGAATGCGCACAGGCAAATTACGAGCTACATGCAAAACAAGTGAAAAAATGTAAATTGTTGTCGAATTTGAGCTTTTCACAAAAAATAGTTAATTAAGCCCTTGTCTACCAATCCCAATGTTCCAAATAGCAATTAGACATCTACAAGTATCTTTATTTGTACGTTTTCTGAGAGAAGTACTTTTCCCTTGTCCATGAAAAATGCTGTTTTTCTCAGCTTTCTTCTCAACCATTGCTGCTTCCACTCAGCACAAGTTTGGTATTTGGTACACCTCAGACAGCGTGCACTCCAGATATACACACAGAATTACAGTATTTCAAATATACATTTCATATCTGTCCTGGTGAGTATTAAATTATTGGCGCAAACATTATCTTAATCTTGTCTTAAGTGAACGTTGGGTTAACAGTTGGAGAAAACAGTTTTGACATTATTTTAGATCTGTACGGTACAGTAGGTCTTAATATATAGGCTGCCTGTTTAATGTTAATCAAACAATTGAGGTATCATGGGAAAAAGTTGAATATATATCTTTCCTATATATATATATATATATATATATATATATATATATATATATATATATATATATATATATATATATACAGTGAGGAAAAAAAGTATTTGAACACCCAACTATTTTGCAAGTTCTCCCACTTAGAAATCATGGAGGGGTCTGAAATCGTCAGACAATCAGAAAATCGATGTTAATATTTGGTACTGTAGCCTTTGTTTGCAATTACAGAGGTCAAATGTTTCCTGTAGTTTTTCACCAGATTTGCACACACTGCAGGAGGGATTTTGGCCCACTCCTCCACACAGATCTTCTCTAGATCAGTCAGGTTTCTGGCCTGTCGCTGAGAAACACGGAGTTTGAGCTCCCTCCAAAGATTCTCTATTGGGTTTAGGTCTGGAGACTGGCTAGGCCATGCCAGAACCTTGATATGCTTCTTACAGAGCCACTCCTTGGTTATCCTGGCTGTGTGCTTCGGGTCATTGTCATGTTAGAAGACCCAGCCTCGACCCATCTTCAATGCTCTAACTGAGGGAAGGAGGTTGTTCCCCAAAATCACGCAATACATGGCCCCGGTCATCCTCTCCTTAATACAGTGCAGTCGCCCTGTCCCATATGCAGAAAAACACCCCCAAAGCATGATGCTACCACCCCCATGCTTCACAGTAGGGATGGTGTTTTTGGGATGGTACTCATCATTCTTCTTCCTCCAAACACGTTTAGTGGAATTATGACCAAAAAGTTCTATTTTGGTCTCATCTGACCACATGACTTTCTCCCATGACTCTTCTGGATCATCCAAATGGTCATTGGCAAACTTAAGACGGGCCTTGACATGTGCTGGTTTAAGCAGGGGAACCTTCCGTGCCATGCATGATTTCAAACCATGACGTCTTAGTGTATTACCAACATTAACCTTGGAAACGGTGGTCCCAGCTATTTTCAGGTCATTGACCAGCTCCTCCCATGTAGTTCTGGGCTGATTTCTCACCTTTCTTAGGATCATTGAGACCCCACGAGGTGAGATCTTGCATGGAGCCCCAGTCCGAGGGAGATTGACAGTCATGTTTAGCTTCTTCCATTTTCTAATGCTTGCTCCAACAGTGGACCTTTTTTCACCAAGCTGCTTGGCAATTTCCCCGTAGCCCTTTCCATCCTTGTGGAGGTGTACAATTTTGTCTCTAGTGTCTTTGGACAGCTCTTTGGTCTTGGCCATGTTAGTAGTTGGATTCTTACTGATTGTATGGGGTGGACAGGTGTCTTTATGCAGCTAACGACCTCAAACAGGTGCATCTAATTTAGGATAATAAATGGAGTGGAGGTGGACATTTTAAAGGCAGACTAACAGGTCTTTGAGGGTCAGAATTCTAGCTGATAGACAGGTGTTCAAATACTTATTTGCAGCTGTATCATACAAATAAATAGTTAAAAAATCATACATTGTGATTTCTGCAAAAAAATTTTTTAGATTATGTCTCTCACAGTGGACATGCACCTACAATGACAATTTCAGACCCCTCCATGATTTCTAAGAGGGAGCACTTGCAAAATAGCAGGGTGTTCAAATACTTATTTTCCTCACTGTATATATATTTGGTGTTGACTTGGTATGTGTCAAATTTGGTGTTATTACCAGGGATTTTAAGGTATGGTTACTAGGTGATTATGTTTGGAACCTTCAGAAAACTGTAACTTGATTTTTCTCAAAATTGACTCTATTGACTTCAAACAGTCTAGCTCAGTCATTTTTGTTGTTGTTTTTTGTTGTTGTCAGATTTCGAAGGGTTTTTAACATGGAAAGAGAAAATAACAATAACTAATTTTTGAAAATGTGCTCATTGTGACTCATTTTGCTAGCACGGGTCACATATTTCTACATGCATGTGTCAACAATGTACTGATTTGAAAACCTAATTGTAATATTTAAACAAGGATAAACCATATCTGTCCTACCTGTGGATACTTTAGTCCAGGAAAGGAAGGGACTGGGTTTCCCCACAGCCACACACGGCAAATAGGCATCAGTCTCGGCATGTGCTGTAACTGATCTAATGTCTGTGCTGGTGATCCGAGGTCTGCCTGTACCCTCAGGCACTACCGTTGGTCTTTGTTGAGGTCCTCCTGATGTGGAGTAATGTATAGACGAGCTTCCTCTAACCTGAACACCTGGCCTGCCAGGAAGTTTTTGCTGTTGTGAAGATACTGTTAAACTGGAGTGAGGTGGGGGAGTTGTGGGTGTTATTGTAGGGCTATTTTTGCGGATGTTTTTCTCTAATTCTTGAGATCCTGTCTCCTCAGAGGCACTGGCTAATCGATAAGGAAATTGTGTGACTGTAAGTCTTGCCCTACTGTATGTTCTGCTAAGTTCTATCTTACTAATGTTTTCCTGGCCTGGGGTTATAAATCTGTCTTTGTCACTATCAGGAATTTGATTTGTGTTGTCTGGTTCACCTAGCATGCTTACAGAAGTGGGTGTATTTGGGTAAAGCATATGAGTATGTACTGAAGGTGGCCTCAGGGCTGTTGTAATTGTTGTTGTTGTGGCAATTATGCTTTCTTTTGTAACTGGAGACACATTAGGATTTTCTGATGGAGACCAAGGGGTTTTAGATAAAACAGAATCTTGTCTGTTGTGAATGCTACCAGTTGGAAGCCTAATTGGTTTTGTTGTTGCAAGTATTAATGCTGGATAGCTTTTAGGCCATCCTTTTGGAATCTGCAAACTTTTTTGTGCCTCCTCGAAAATTGTAGTAGTTGCTGTTGCTGAACCATGTGGGTCTTCTGAATCATTTTTGATGATTTCATACTGGGTACTTGGGGAAGATGAAGGGAATGACCTCACAGGAAACCTTCTTTCAAGCTCTTTGTATGACAGAACTTTTTCAGTCTCTGTGGGGTTATATTGGCTGTTTGTTTTGTCTGGACTTGCATCTGGAAGTTCTTCTAATTGTGCATGAGAGTCATCTGACGTTGGGCTCGAGCTGGGCTCTCCTGTAATATTTCCCTGTTGAGTCTCTTCAAACGTTTTAGCTGCAGGGGTATGGGTGCTTGTAAACCACTCATGAATGGCTGCCTTCATAGGAGGATTTGGGATATGGGGAGACAAGGTGGATTTTTTTTCTTTCTCTATAGTTGCTTTTTCTTGTTCACTTCTAAAACTACTGAATGTTGATGAAGACACTAGTACTGTTGTGGTGCTTTTCTCTTGATCTGGCTTAGCATGAGATGAGTGTCTATCCTTTGTCATAAATACTTTTTCTTGGGATAGGAATTTGTGGGTTTTGTGATTCCTGCCACTGTATAAAGGATCTGTGCTCTCTTCATGAGACATTTTGTCTAGTGACTCTGGTTGGCTATCAGGCATCTTGGCTCCTGCACTTTTGGCCCATGGAGATGTTTCTATTTTAGTTTGCGAGGAGACAGTCGTCTTAGTAACGACTGAAAACTCATTTGTGACCTCTGCAATTGAAGCTGAAGTGGGCTGTGGGGTAAGATTTGTGCCATATACTGATGATTTAGAACTGTTTGTCTTAGTTCTGATTCGATTAGGCTTTTTACGTCTTCCACCATTCCTCCTCCTCAAACTGGACGAGTTCCTAGCATGTGAGGAGGACGCATTCATTAAATTAGTGAAGGTTGCTTTATGTTCTGAAGTGGGTTTGGTGGTTGGTGTCACAGTAAGAAGCAGTGGAATTTTTGAGACATTATGTTTCTCTTTAGTTATGTGCTTTTGTAGGGTCTGTGGTCCTTGCTTAATTGTAGTTAGAATTTCAGTAAATGAGTACACAGCAGTTTTTGTACTTGGTTCTGTGGGAGTTTTTGCCGTGGTTGATGTTAAGCTGTGATCCATGCTTTCCTGATAAACCTCTCCCACATGCTCACGGTTTTGCAAAACCCTGTATTCTTCGTCATCTTCACCATCAGACTTTTGAATTGCTTCAGTTACATCCATTGTGTGGCTTTGGTTTTCCTGTAAATGGGTTCCATATGATGTTGTGCTCCACACAGTGCTCCCTGCAACTCCATCTTCTACCTCTGAATCTCCCACAGTGAAACGGGTCATCTGTGGTCCAACTGTGGGTTGTGTGATATATGTGCTAACTGTAAACAAATCTGAATTTGGATCTATTTCAGGAGCTGTTATCTGGTAAATGTCTTGTCTTGCATCCTCAGAATCCAGAGCTCTTATATCCAAGTTGTACTCAGTAGCCTCAATAGGCATCTGTGATATTGTGACTGAGTACAATACTTCCTTTACTGGTGCCCTTGTTGTTGTACCTTCTGCAGATGATCCTTCAATCTTGTTAGCAATTTCTGATGGATTTGTGTAGGCAGCCTCTGACTCCTGTATTTTGTTTGTACTGATCTGAACATAGTTTGGAGTTGTTTTTGAACTAGTTCCACCACTGCGAACTTTTGCCAAAATGCTAGCCCAGTGCTTTGGGTCTATTTGGTTGTTTGACATGTTAATTCTTCTTCTTGACTCTACAGTGTTAACCCTGTCCACTACTGGGGTACCTATTCTTCTCCTCGGTGTAGCAGGACGTCTCCAAGAATTCCTAGATGGATGGCCTCCCCTTATTCCCATACTTGGGACCCTCCGTCGATTGGGAAAATCGACTTGCGTAGGAAGCACTTTCTCTAAAAACTCTTCAGGTTCATTATCCCCAGATGACTCAACATCGTTTGTCACACGGACTTTTATTTTGGTTGAAACTCCCTCAGCAGGTTGGGGACTACTGGAATACTTCCGTAAGGGGAGCATACCTGGTGGCCTAGCTATTATTACTTTTGTAGCCAAAGTATCGATCCCATGCTGGTTTCCTGCTACACACTTATAGTATCCATTGTCTGAAAGCTGACTGTGTCGAATAATCAGAGTTCCATTTGAAGCCACAAATATCCTGGAAATGTTTATCCACTTGTTAACAATGCTGCCATCAGGGAGAATCCAGTGTATATCAGCATCAGGGGATCCAGTGGCGACACATGGAAGAGAAAACGGTCGACCTGTGAATCCTGTTACTGGCTCTGTTACTCCTTCACCTCCAGGAGGTGGGCTGGAGGATTCCTCCACTTTCAGGCGAAAAGGGAGGATCGTAAGGTCACCTGAAACCTGTCCAATACAGTAGTATACTCCTGAATCAGAATGATCCAGAGATTTGATTTCAAGAACACCACCACTTGAAGCTGAAAGCATGTTATCAACATTGCCATAAGGTGTTTTTAAAGTAGAGCCATCAGGTAACATCCATTTAACTGACTCTTTCCCTGAGCTATGTATGTTGCAGTTTATTGTAGCAGGACTTCCCACGACAGCAGTCTGCATTGTTCTAGTGTTGTTCCTGGACTCAATTATAACCCAGCCCCTACTCTGCTGTTGTATAGATTCCTTTTCCATAACTTCAGTCAAATGGGTGCTTAGAATAATTCGAACACTTTTACTTGTCGACTGAAGTCTGTTTAGCTGGAGGTCCATTGATGACTGCATTAACCAGGGTGGGTCAGCTGCTATGTTAGCTTTTATTCCTGTATAGTAAAGAGCATCCCTTTCAACATCTTGCCGATATCTAAAGCTTGTGTAAGGGTCCTTACTTAGCATCATTTCCCTTCGAAGATGGGCTGGAACATCACTGTAATATGCAATCAATCTCCATAACCTCTCATAACTGGACCTGTCGATAGCACACTTTAAATCTAACGTCAGAGTCACATTTGCTGATATTTGATTCTGGTTAACATAGTCCCAACCTATACTTGTCAGCTCTCTTGGCTCAGTGACAAGGCATTCCAGGTCTACTTGATGTCCATGTTCATCTGACAGGCCCAGGGAAATGTTGCCAAGGGGTTGACGAAATTCATCCATCGTCAGGAGGTCACTTTCGGTGTCTTCTGGGGAAATGGCTCTGTGAGAGGTGCGGATGATGGGACTATTGCAAGTGGGTTTCTCTAACTCCTGTAGTTTTTTCTTCTTTAGGTGTTTTGGAGAGAAACAGATAGGGCATAGCTGGCCATCCGGATATGCTTTGTCCTTCTTACATTTCAGCACACCTGGAAAAGAAAAAAAGGAGGGCGTTAGAAGTAAGTGGATATTTGTCAAGATAGTCTTAAAATGATAAGCATTGGAAACAGGTCAGCCCCACTTTATATTAGGTGGCCTTAACTACTATGTACTTACATCAAAAAATAAGTACAATGTACTTACTGTGTTCAAATTGTATTGCAAAACACCTTTGCTAATATTGAGGTGGGATACGGGTAGGGTTAGGGACAGGTGTGGTGGTATGGGTACGTTTAAGGGAAGGGTTAGGTGTAAGGGAAGGGTCAACTGTGTAACTACAAATGTAACTACAGAAATTAATTACAGACGTAATTACATGCAGGTATTTTTTAAAATGTAAGTACAATGTAAAAACATGTATGTACACAATAAGTGCATTGTATCAAATGATTAAATCAAATGTTAGTACATAGTAGATAAGGCCACCTAATATAAAGTGGGTCCAACAGGTCTACTACTAATGTTGCAATTATGAGTACAGTATACTAAACAACATTATATAATCATACGCAGAACTATCATTATGAGAAGATAATCACAAGTGATGATTTATATTACTACTGTTGTCAATCTTGATAATAATGACCTGGTGAATTTTTATTCCACTCTTTGAACCATCTCATGTGACAATCACAGGTCCAGGGGTTCCCATGCAGGGAGAGGTTCTCCAGGTAGGGCATGCCTGCTAACATCCTCTGTGATAATGTGGTCAGTATATTATCTGACAGATACAAATGCTTCAGGGAGGACACTGGGAAGTGTCCAAGAATAGAGAAAGTGGAGAAGGTTGCTGGATGGAGCTGCTGAAGTTGGTTGCCTTCCAGTTGGAGAAGGCGAAGAGACGTGAGGCCTTGGAATGCATCGGGGTGGAGGAACTCAAGTCTGTTGTGATCCAGGTGCAACCTAGTGAGACTCCAGAGACCCATAAGGGTTTGCCTGCTAATTACCTTCAGTTTATTATAGCTTAGTTTCAGCATCTGAGGAGAAAGAGGCATTGAACATATACAATGTACTTATATATATATATATATATATTATATTTTCAATTTGAATTAATTTATGTTATTTCATTGCAAAAGTTGTTCCATAAATATATTAGATACAATTGCAAACAGTAGTAAAACAAAAAAGAAGAGATACAGAGATAATGTTTTCTCAAGGGACAAAATGTGTACCTGAAGGGATATGAGATCACGGAATGTTCCATCAGGAATTTGATGCACATCATTGCCATGCATTAAAAGAAGCTCCAGTTTTCGTAACCCAGCTAAAGAGCTGTAAGATATTCTATTTATAGTATTAAACCTGAGGAAATTGAAGAAGGATAAGATGGTTAATTATGTTGTGATGCTGCAGATTTACCAAATATAACCTAAATACTCAATGTGGGAGTGTATAGGGCAAGATTTCAAAAGGTTTTATCTCAGTAACTGTAAAATTTTCTTAAATCTTAAAATTAGATAATTTAATTCAGTTCTCCAAATAAAATTCAAAAATTATATATATTTTTTGTCTGGGTAAACAAGTGAACACAATAAAATCACACCGACACACTCATGGGTCAACTTCAGTAGGCTAATTATAACAAAATGATTGAACTTTGTTCCCTTGACAATTTTTTCATACATTTGAAGACAGGGCATATGTTTTATGTTCAAATGAATACAATTTATTAAATAGAAGATTTGTTGGTTAAAACAATGGCTTGCTACTTTGTTCTGATTACATTTTTGTTGCTTTATAAATTATTTTGTTTATTAATCTTTTTACTGTTTATTTTATTGTAATTAAAAAAAAAAATCACAGGGTTGCACTGTAACTGCTATTAAGAGAACTGGATCTTACACTTGGTTAAGTGAAATGTATCCTTTTTTTTGTAGACAAATAAACAGTCAATAACCCTACACTGATATTCACTGGAGAGAAAATTGGAGCCCATGTCTCCCCAATTAAGTAGCCCATGATCTCAAATCCGGAGAGTCCTAAGCGTCCTGCATAGTTGTAGGTCACCTGTAAAATGATCGAAATATCCCCGGTATTTGACATCATCAAGGGAAATTCCCACTAACCTACAGATGAACCCACTTAGATCAAATGTCTAAAAACGAGTAATAAAATCCAGCATGTTACAATGACCCGTATGGAAAAAATACAGATAAATCAGTTTTGGAAGTGGATTTGCTAAAGTGTTCTATTAAGAAAGCTGATATCAGAAGGCAAAGAAAGAAAGCAAAGTCTAAGAATAATAATCTCATGGAACAGCACAGTCAATCTTACCCCAAATTCACCCGCTCCACCTGTTTGGGCACGCCAGCAGGCACCGTGAATAAGGAGCGGAACGTGCAGTGCACCTCTGCGGGCTGGTGGCACGCACATGGCCTCGGGCAACACCGTACCACTACAGGCAGTGCTACTAACACCAACAGCATCAAAACCAGAGCATAAAAGCGACCCATCTTCAGCTTCGCAGCAGCAACCCCCTTACACTGCAGAAAGACGCAATATTTGAAGCGGCATATTGCAAAATACTGTCGAAGAATATTGTGCTTGTGATTTCTATAGATACTAATGTCAACACGCACAAGGCGCTCGTCCAGAAGCAAAATATAAAAACACTTTATTTATTGATAAATTAAATAAAGCAATTTGTTTTAAATGTCACGATAATCTTACAATAATAAAACTGCATTCTTGTTTAAAAATAAGTTAGAGAGTGCTGCTGCAAAAAGCTACTAAACTCCGATTTCATTCAAGAGCTACTGGAAAGGGAAAAAGCAAACCTTATGTTAACTTTGTTAACAGAAGATTATTCCAACTACAATCCGGCATGGTTTTGGTCCACAGCACCCTTCAAAATATCATCTCCAGAAATCATGTGATAGTCCGTTCACTTCAGGAAGCAAATTCTCCAATGATGATGAAAAAGCTAAAAATATTTTTATTCATAAAGTTTTTATTTGTTGGTTTTCTCCTTAATCCAAGACGTATCCAATTGTTTGTTTTCTGGTGCGGATAAACGTAAAAACAGCATACATAATCCCTACAATCTTAGAGAAAGGCTGTGTTTCAGAAGCGCATTGGAGACTCCAGCTGTGAAGCTGCGCGTTATGTTGGCAACGTGAGAATGGAACTTTCAGATGGCGGTGGCGCGCACTTGGATGAGTCTGCGCACAGCACGCTGGGCACGGGGGAGTGACCGACTGTGAGGCTTTTACACGCGTTCCTGAAAGTAATGTTCTGGATGAGACACAGAGCTGCTGAACGCACACAGTTCAGACAACATGTATAGTGTATTAATGTCAGTTCGGTGCTAAAACTTGTCTGTATCTACAACGAGAACATGTATGTGCACAATGTTGTTTATGGTAGCTTTGAAGTTATTGCATCCCCCACTGATCTTTTTCCATGACATACTGTTTTGACCCTTAAAGGTTCGGTCTGAGACTCTATATACATAAAGGTTACGCAAGGTTCAAAGCCTTGTTATTTCTCTCCTAATCCTAGACCCTACACACACACACACACACACACACACACACACACACACACACACACACACACACACACACACACACCACACACACCACACACACACACACACACACACACACACACACACACACACACACACACACACACACACACACACACACACACACACACACACACACACACGCGTGTTGTGTTTTCATGGGGACTTTCCATAGACATAATAATTTTTATGTTGTACAAACTGCATATTCTACCCCCCTACAATAACCCAATCTTTAAACCTACCCATCACAGAAAACCTTTTGCATTTTTACATTTTCAAAAAACATAATTTACTCTGATTTATAAGCTGTTTTCCTCATGGGGACCAAAAAATGTCCCCACATGGACTAGGATTTCGGATATTGCCCTTTTTTCGTGGAGACATTTTGTCCTCAACGTAAGGTTTACCTGGGGGCACAACGCACGCACACACACACACACACACACACACACACACACACACACACACACACACACACACACACACACACACACACACACACACACACACACACACACACACACACACACACACACACACACACACACACACACACACACACACACACACACACACACACACACACACACACACACACACACACACACACACACACACACACACACACACACACACACACACACACACACACACACACACACACACACACACACACACACACACACACACACACACACACACACACACACACACACATGCTCTAAATTGACGCATCCCCTGAGTTCACACAAGTCACCCTGAAGAATTTAGAGAAGAAAATGCAGGGGGCTGGCAAGGGCAAAGGGCACAAGCTCCTGCCTGTTATTGACCACTTGGGAGATTCCATACATCACATCATGTCATTTCAAGCAGAAAGCACACCTGTTTGAAAATGACATGTATCTGCAGTTATCTTCAGTGATGGAAATAGAGGTGAGCATACACAGATTGTGATCAAGATAAGACAAGAATGAAAACAAAATGTAATCATCTTCAAGAAAGGAACTTTCTTTGTTTGGAAGATATGAAACAAATCCTCACATACCAAATTGATCAACAGTAAATACATTGACAGTAAATACATTCACAATGTTACAAAATATTTCTTTTTCAAATATTGATTTTGAACTTTCTATTCAATAAAGGAATTTATTTTTGTATCATGGTTTCAAGGAAATTAGATATTAAGCAGATATTACGCAGAACAACTGTTTTCAACATAATAATACACTTATAAATACAAGTTTTTTGAGCACCAAATCAGCATATTAAAATAATTTCTGAAGAATCATGCGACACATAAGACTGGAGTAATGATGCTGAAAACTGGGGAATAAATAACACTTTAAAAACAGTTATTCTAAATACAATTTTGTATTAATAAATGCAGATAAATGCATTCTTGTTGACCATAAACTTAAAAAAACACAAAAAAATGTGTCAGTCTACTACACAGTTTATGTTTTACATTTTACAACGTAAACTGTGTAGGAGCTGGCTAGGTGCACAGGCTAGAACAATTTTTTTTTAATAAAGTTAAAATAAAACTATTTTATTACCTTTCTGGACCTTGAAAGTGTTATCCCCTCTGGGGTTTTTCATTTATGGGTCACACTCAGGACCTTCGGGTCAAAAATTACCAGTAGGGCGGGATTAAGATAAAAAAGATTTGAGTAAAATCAATGAAATATATTTTTGTTCAATAATATTTTTTCTTTTCTTTTTTGGTGTTAATAATTTTATGATTTATAATTAATATTTATGCAATAATTATGACCCAATTCTTCCCATTGAATAGAATAAAAAAATTATATATATATATAATTTTTAATTTTTTTTTTATTAAAGCTGTATTACATTTTAGAGTCAAACCTAGGCCTGATAAAAGCAATTTTTTTAAATGAGGTCGGTGCCATCCGGTGGACACAGTGAGCATTTTTATCATACAATAGCACATTTTTACCACTATAGTGGATCTTGCGTTTTATAATTAAAAAAAAAAAAATCGTAGCTTCATTGGAATGGTCTGAAACTTGGGTGACTTTATTGGTACTTGGTATATGAACACCCAAAAAATTGGGGACAGGATTTGAAAAGTCTAAGTGGTCGTAAAAAAAAATAGTCACACTCAGGACTTTCGGGTCAAAAAGGACCCCCATTGGAAAATGGGAAATTGGCAAAAATATGAAAATACAGAGTTTTTTTGTGCATACAATCTACAAATCAGCCAGTATCTCTAAAACATCAAGAGTGCAAAACAGACAAAAAAACTCTCACACACACACACACACACTTATACACACAAAAACACACGCACACACAAATGAGCGCGTGCCATTCCAAAAGCTAATTGTGTTTTTGTGTGTGTGTGAGTTTTTTTTGTCTCTTTATGCCCTTCATAACAACTGTGAGGGGGGTGAATTATTTTATAACTCATTCGTTTACATTATATAATTATAATGCCTTAAAGTTCTGCATAATTAAAGGTGTGGCCACTTTGAGTGACAGGTGGTCGTTTGTCTGCTGTCTGTCAGCCCCAGCCATGTCCCACCTATTTGCCCATTTTTTGTTATCCGGGAGATGGCAAGATGGCAACGTCCAACTTTGAGGCTTCCAAACTGCTCTTCAGAACCCTATGGGTGATGTCATGGACACTATGTACATGTGTTTTTACAGGTTACCCCCAATACTGGTTTTAAGCTTGTTGTAAATTTGTTATGTCTGAGACATGATTCAACTTAATAACAGGGAGTCATGAAGACGTAACATGTTTACAGGTTGGGAGGTCAAAGGCGTTTTGTTAAGATTAGAATCAAAGAGCTTTGTTGGCATGATTTAAAATGAACATTAAAGGGTGTGCACACAATTGAACAACAACATGTATTGGATTGATAATATTTTGGTGTAGAGGGAGGCCTCAAAGCTTGCACCTGTTTTTCCAGACATTGTTTTGAAAGCAAATGTAGCTACCATACAACAATGAATCTACAGTATGCAATGCAGACCCATCCACCTGGTTAGCACATGTTACCAGTGGTCCCTGAACGGTAGTTCATCTAACATGGAAATTACCTAAGGACCTAGTGCATGCATTATTTCCTTGCAAATACTTTTCAGGTGTAGTAAAAGCTTTGTTCCAGGCAGTGGAGATCTTCATGATACTAGAAAAAGACATCTATTCTAAAGCATACTGCGGCAAGCCGGACATTTCAAATAAAATGAATAAATTAACGAATTAATACATAAATAAATCACAAAATCATCAAGTATTAGTAGGTTCTATTCTTCATTAGCAATTATCAGATTTATTTAAAGGGCCTTTCGAATATTTTCTTTCATGCAGTGTGTAATATAGCTGTTTTTGAATTTAAATGGTAAATGGACTGCATTTATATAGCGCTTTTAACAGACTAATGGCCATCCAAAGAGCTTTACACATTGCCTCACATTCACCCATTCACACACCGACGGCGGTGTCTGCCATGCAAAAGGCCATCCAGCTCATCAGGAGAAGCTGGGGTTAGGTGTCTTGCTCATGGACACCTCGACACTTGGCCAGGTGGAACCGGGGATCGAACCACCATCCTTCCGGTTTGTAGACAACCTACATGAACCACTGAGCCACTTCCACCTCAATGAACACACTGCCGCCACAAATAAACATTCTGCAAAGTTGTAAAGGCGAAAGTGAAGTATGAAACGTTATTGATACAGTTAATACAGTTCCCACATGTGCACTGCAATAAATTTGAAATATACGCATGGGTTTGTTGATGGACATACACTTGTAAATGCTGATGGTGAGGAATTACAGTTGCAATATCTCATAATGTACCTCAAAATGAGTAGTGTATCATTGAGAAACGTATTGCTCAAGTCGTCCTTGCGATGGAGGTTCGGGTTGAATAACTATTTCTTCCATTGTTTCATCATCGACTCGTGCTTGGATTGCAGACTGTCCTCCAAAAAAACCCTGACTCTATAGGTCGTTTTTTAAGCACCTTATTACGACGTTTATTTACGTTTTAAAGTCATGCGCCCTCTAGCTGGCATAAAATGACAGTGTCGCGTTACGTCTGTCATCATGAAATGACGTATGACTTGCATTACCAATCAAAATGCGTGTTCATTTGAATACAATGTGTGGACTTTTTACCACCATTTGTCATATTTCCATTTAGCAACATGACCCCCCCAATCTGAGGGCTGTCCCCCCCTAAAAACCATGCTGAGTATTGTAAATAATATAACAATATATACTTAAAATAAATGTGTAAGTAGTAAAACAATACAAACGCAAACGGGACCAAAAATGTGTTTTAAGTTTAGAAACATTTTGAGTCCCCCCTCCCCCCTTGCCTCACAGTGGTTTAATCCACCGTGCACCTCAACTAACGTTACCCATAGACCGTAGAAAAACTACCACACAAGTTTGGGGAGAGAACAAGGCTCTTCAGACAGCAGTTGTGAAACACCAGTAAGTAGCTGTCAAGGCTATTTTATTCACTTTAAACTTCAGATGAAGTGATTCTTTTCTCTTTAATACAGATTAGGCAAAACACTGTTAACATCCCTTGCCCACCGCTGCACCGCCCCGCTCCGCTGTATAGTAATAACATCATTTAGTTCAGTTAGAGAACTGATAAAACAATTAAAAACTGAACGGGTCTGCTCAATACAGCACGAGCCGAACGAGCAAACAGCTGACAGACAAGATTATCGAAGATTTGGTTTCAAAGCGTAAAAGCGCCTATTTAAGGGAGTGTGTCATTGTACTGTTTTGTTGTTGTGTTTTTCATTACGAATAATAGGCTAATGAACCCAAAATTCAAGCAACCCTAAAAATTGGCTAATTCTAAACCGAAAGTTCAGTCAGATCTGTGTAGGGTTTTGCTCAATATGATAATAAGTGGCAGATCAGAGGGCTTGCTGCAGTTGAATATCTAAAGATCTGAATATCATAGTATAAAATACTATGATGAGGACGCAAGATAATTTAATAATTATAATATGACTGCGTGGTGAACCTTAATCGTATTTAAACTACTATCGCTTTGTGTTGTTGGTCAGATAAAATGACAGAGAAAAGAACAACGGACATTAGATCATTTTTCAGTACACCAAAAAGCCAAATAAGTACGAAATGTTTTTTTTGTTTAGTTTTTTTTGTGGTACACATATCCTTACAAGTACGATTTTGGCTGTATTATTTGTGTCCCCTTCAAAAATTGCTCTTGAGAAATTTCATGTTTATTGTCCCCCCCAACTTTTAGATGAAATTTACGCCCCTGTCCGCAGCTGAAGTTTATGGTAATGGACGTTTGTTTCCGACGTGCAATTATAAGCGGTAGACCAATCACAACAGACTGGGCCATCTGACCAATTAGAGCAGAGTAACTTGTGGAAAGGAGGGGTTTATGTCACTTCACTTTTTAAAAAAAGACTTTTTTTTCATCCTTCAAAAATCATTGAACAATGTGGTGATGTGCGCAATGTTTTACATAATGCATATTATGAGAAAATGAAAGAAAACTAGGAGCCTTTAAAATAGCAAAATAGAGGCACTTTAACATTGTTTACTTATTATTTAACTGGCATTGTTCAGATACAGGTAATTTTTTTTTTGTTGACATTTCTTATTTTCTCCACAGCACCTGTGGCAGATGTGAAATATAGCACCTGTTTTCTCTAACCTCAGTGATTTACAAAATTTTACCAGTGTCATCATTTCCATTTTTTGACATCTGACACGGAAATGTGTTTTTCATTCTCTCTGCATTAATCACAAAGTGACAGTCACCCATTTACACTGCTCCTAGATCAGTTTCCTTGCCTTTTACATAGAAAAGGAAACAGTAAAGCTGGCCTTGGATCAGCAAAGGCAGCTGCAAACTATGATCTATATTAGCCAGACTCCCCTGTTTGACCATCTGGCTGAAGACCGACCTGTAGAATACAGCTAATAATAAACAACATTCCCTTGACAATGAAGTCCTGTTTATTTTCACTGGTGGTCTGACCACATCTGTTAAAATGATAACTGTGAGATAAATGATCCTATAATGGGTAAAGTAGCTTTTATTTACATTGTCAAATTTATAAAAGGAATATGTTATTACATATATTTTTTGGCAAATCATGCAAAACAAACTATGAGACCCGAAATGAATAGCTTATCACTCCTGTTATTACTATGACTCTTGAACTATGTTCAAACTTATCTCAGCTTTAATGAAAATACTGTAGGAGTGATGGACATATCACATTAAAGGGCATATCTGAGAAAGAAAAGAATTAGCAGGCAAGCACTGACAAGACAGATATAAAGATGTGCCATTTTAGTCCGTTTTTCTGTATTTGCTTTTGGCACTTTACTGTAGAGCAGACTATGTGGTTTTCAGTGTGTCAGTATTAAACTGTAGCATTCAGGTTTATAGGCCATTGCCCTGAATTCTCACATAGCCTTTTGTCTTGCCGTTCTGGCCAAGATCCCTAGGGCCTCCACATGGACAGGACTGTATAATAAACAACCTCCCAACCCACTGAGTGCAGCTGGACTATTGCTAGAGTCCAGACAAAGAGTGGAAAACCATGGACACTTCAACCTACAGAGAAAAACTTTTGACTGTGAGGCTATAAAGAAA
Source organism: Romanogobio albipinnatus (assembly GCA_023566225.1). Classification (NCBI taxonomy): domain Eukaryota; kingdom Metazoa; phylum Chordata; class Actinopteri; order Cypriniformes; family Gobionidae; genus Romanogobio; species Romanogobio albipinnatus. Next base: position 43,290,893 of record CM042241.1, on the reverse strand, counting down.
TAGTTAAAGAAATTTAAAGATGAGGTGTCCAATACACCAATAGTGCACCAATGGAATTTCAAAAAAAAAGAAAAGAAAAGAATCTTCTACTCACACCATTGGTTGAGCCAAAGTTTCTGTGTCAGCTGGTCAGGGGTGAGTTTCCTGTACAAAGACGTAACTCGCTGTTTAACCACCGTAATATGCATCTTTGGAGAAATTAACTAGCAAGTCACAAAACTGTTGCAAGGTCGCCCCTCTGTCATTTGAACCACATTGATTCAATAATATAGGACTGTTGTTAATGACGTCCCACGCAAGTCGCAGACTTTTGCTATTTCACAGTTAATTTCAGATTATTTTGGCTTTATTCATTTTTTGATTCATTGTGGGTTCCCGCTTATGTCATTTCCTGGGTTCTCTTATGCATTTTTATCTAATATGTAATGTTTTACACATGTTTACTACACGCTAAAACAAGGGTCTTTAATCGGGGGTCCGCAGCAGTAATAAAGGTGGTCCGCCAATAAATGTTTGATCAAAAAAACATTAACACTTTAGCACTTCATCATGTGTGTCTTAAGAAAAGAATGCTACTGACATAAACAGGTAGCCAGACAGAGCTTGAAACATGCTAGTGTCCTGTGTGTCCCACTCATTGGCCTCCCAAAGATGGAAATGAAATGAAAGATATAAGACTCGCTTATTGTGCCCAAGAACATGGTCTATAACTTTGAACTTGTCATACTTTGAATAAACTATTTTTCTAACCACAGGTCAAGAACTGTAGTTTCAACTACACAAGTTTAATATGTTGCTTGTGAAAGTTCATTGGAATGATAGTTTCAGGGAAATGTGGAAATGCTGAATCACTGAACTATGCTGGTAACTACAAAACTTGCGACCATGGTTGGTTAACAAAGGTTTTGGTAAACACATCATAGTGCTAAAATAAATGCCACTGTAGAGTTTATGCCAATTTATTTGTGGAAATTCCCAAGAAATAATACAGAGGGATAAGACATAGTATTTAAAGACCACAAAAAATTACACACATTAAGTAATTTCTGAGAAATGTGTTTGCTGCTTTGTTGTATTAATACGATACATTCTACAGTCTAAAGTAAGACTAAGTTTGAACTGTTCTGATGTTCTTCCAATGCTCTCATAATGAATTTCAGCTGAGTCAATATTTATCCAGAAACTGTAGGAAAACACTGCGTATCTAAGTCGCATAATCAAGCTTTAGGCAAATGATTCACCGAAAAATGCACAGCACTCCTTTAGTGTGCACACTTATCTGTTATATAAAAGACATGATAAATATTCCTCATATTAGAGATTAATACTGCTAATCTTGCCCAGAATAAAAAAACGAATAAATCTCAAATGGTCATAGCACATGCAGTCTCTCTGCAATGATGGTAAGATGATCTCTTCACCAACACATCTGTCTTCAGCAGGCAGGAAAAATCTTCTGTATTTCACTAGTCCATCAAAACAGCAGTTGAATCTCCAGGCGGGTAAACTTTATATGAGTTTACTCACAAATGCATTTCGCCCCACTTTTAGTAATGAACTGCTTCCTGCAACAGCTAAATAACATGTTGTCATTTGCAACATAACACCTGGTCTTGATTATTGTGATATAAGATGACAGTAAATCACAGAACTGTGTATACTACTGAGAAATCATGGCCAAGGTATGTGGAAACTACTAGATGTGATTTGCACACTAAACCAAACATGCCCTGGCACATTCTTTATGTTTTACAGGTTAAAGGCATCACACAATTATGGAAATCTATCCAGCCTTGTTCAGGTCTTACATTAGTTTGTGTCCTCCAGATCGTACTTACTCACAAAGATGTACTTCCCCAGAGATGGAAGCAGACCCTGGGTGTTCTGATTAAAACACTTTAATGAAGACCATCTGTGGAATGGCACTGAAATTAATACCTTTCTTTCCAGGTTGTTGTCACATGTGAGGGAGAAAAGCTTAGAATGTCCATTAATAAAAATCACAGAAAGGAAAGAAAAAGAAGAAAATGTATCTCTCTTAAGTGATGCTATGTAAAACAGACAATTTTTGAAAGATAATACAAATTGAGCCTGAAAGAATGAGATTTATTTGATTATTTATTATTCTTTTTATTTTATTTTGTACCACTTTGGACTTGTTGAGGTAACAAAACTTAATTTATGCAAATGTTGAACCCCATGACTGGAAAACCTCTCAGGTCAAAGGGAGAATATAAATCAGGATTATCCCAGAAACCCCAGATTACACAGTGTAACATATTTTCAACATGTCTGACTCAGATCACAAACAGATGCTAAGCACATAAAATGCTCTACTGTAAGTGCAGGATTATATAACAAATACATATAGCAACAGTAATGACAAAAACACAAACCTGCTCACATAATTAACTCAACAGCTGTAGAAGACATTCAAAGAATGCATTTCAAAACAACCACCTCCAAAAACAATGGACACTTCTTTAGTAAGAGGCATGAAATGTTTCTAGGACATCAAATCGAACATACACTTACCAATGAATCACTAAATGGTGTAACAGACCCATTTAACATATGCTGTAGACCAGCCTGTCCACCAAAGGGTGATAAAGTGAGAGTTATTTCAAATGTGCTTCCAGAGCATTTGTTTTAAATTGTGATTTTGATTGAACGACTTCTGAAAGATGGGTGACATGAAAAGACTTCTTAGACATGGTTAGTTCTCTGTCTGCTAACTGTATAGGTTTGAATTTACCTTTCTCTAGTGAATAAACCTGCATTCTGAGTGCTTACTTGTTTAACATTGCAAAGATTGATATCACACCATTGCAAATTTTTGAAAGCACTTCTTGTCTTGAAGTCTTGTCAAATTGCAACTGAGCGAATTTGGATTTTTAACAGATGTACCTCTAAACAAATCCACATGGACTCCTTTGGAGGAATGTAGTGAAAGGCGAGAATGTGGAAAATAGCTTTTGACCCCTAAAGGAAGAGACCTAGGATCCACACACAGCTGAGGGAGAGGCTCCTATGGGAGACTAATTAAATTACTGAGCTTTTAAGCAAATTTCATATATTGCTCATTAGTGTTGATCAACTGTATAATGATATTAAACAATACGATCTGGAAGCATACATCAGATTAGTTTATCTCCTTGTCGCCATACATACCACTACTGACAGCCAGTGTTGAAATAAAGTTGTAAAGTATTGACCTTTTGCTTCTGGAAACGAGATGAACTTGATGTCTGTTTCATGAGTGAGAAAGCAAGACATGCCTATCGGAATGTCCATTCAACAGCAGCCCAGAATATTTACAAGAAGAAAAAAAAAAGAAAGAAAGAAAAAAAAAAAAACCAGATAACACTTTAGTTTACAGTCTAATTCTCACTATTGACTCGTTGCTTATTAAAATGTATATTACTAGGATATTGGCTGTTTATTAATACTTATAAAGCACATATTAATGTATACTGACCATATTCTACATCCCTTAATCCTACACAATTCCTACCCAATACCTAACAACTACCTTACTAACTATTAATAAGTAATAATTAGGAAAGGTTGTAGCTAATAGTTAGTTAGTAGTGAGAATTGGACCCTAATCTGAAGTGTGACCAAAAAACAAAACAGCAACAGTCCAATGATCAGATTGGAAACCAGTTTATTGGAATCACCTCACTTATTTGAAATCAATTACAATTATATGCACATTTATGATTGCATTTACAGTTCCTTTCAGAGCAAATGGACAAAAGAAATGTCAAGTGCAGTCTGATTAACAAAGGTGTGTTTACATTATCACATTATCCAGGTCTGTTAGTCCAGCTTCGCAAAACAAGTACTAATACGATTTTAAGTCAGACTAAAGCATTCACTTTTTTTCACAAATTGTTTTTGTCCAATTTAAATCGATCTTTTAAAGTCCCAGTGAACCGAAAGTGAACCGGAAGTAACTGCAACTGATTTTATTTCAGTGCTGTGACGTATTTCCAAGTGAAACGTAATATTGAATAGAGGGCAGGGTTTTAGTTCAGCGCTCCTCCTCCATCTCACGGTCATAGCAGACTAACGGTTGGAGGGGAGTGGTTAAGGATATTCAGTCACTGAACGCCATTCCAGACCGCAATTTACTTACAAAAATAAAATGTTCACTCTCTGACGGTAGGTGACACTTATAGACAAAGTTCTGCACATATTTCCGTCTGTAACACATGCTTGTCACAGAAAGTGACAAAAAGGAAGTCAAACAGTATTTACAGCCTTTAATTTTTTTGTATTCATTACATTTACATTTATGCATTTAGCAGACGCTTTTATCCAAAGCGACTTACAACTAGGGGGTACATGAAGCGATTGGTCATGAAGAGTCGAGAAGCGCAATAAGAGCCTGAAATCCTGAGACTGTGTACATAGCTCAGTGTAGCACAGGCTAGAGTAGGGAGGGAAGAAGGAAGAGAAAGAGGAAAGGAACGTTTTTTTTTTTTTTAAGTGCTTTTGAATGATGTCAATGATTCTGCGTTTCGGATGGTGTTGGGAAGATCGTTCCACCAGCTGGGAACGTTGAATGAAAATGTTCTGGAAAGGGATTTTTCCCCCCTCTGTGATGGTACCACAAGCCGTCGTTCCTTTGCTGAGCGAAGGCTTCTGGTGGGGGTGTGGATTTGTAGAATGGAGTCAAAGTAAGCAGGAGCTGAGCGTGTGGTGGCTCTGTATGCAAGCATCAGCGCCTTAAATTTGATGCGAGCAGCGAGTGGTAGCCAGTGTAGGGAGATGAAGAGAGGTGTGACTTGGGTCCTTTTGGGCTCGTTGAAGACAAGATGTGCTGCTGCATTCTGGATCATTCGAAGTGTTTGGATCGCACAAGAGGGGAGTCCAACCAGAAGCGCATTACAGTAGTCAAGTCTAGAAATAACCAGGGCCTGGACAAGAAGCTGTGTTGCGTGCTCTGTTAGGAACGGTTTAATCTTCCTGATGTTGTGGAGCGCAAACCGGCATGAGCGAGCTATCTTAGAAATGTGTTCTCTGAAGGACAGCTGGTCATCAAATGTTACTCCAAGATTTCTGACTGACTTTGATGGGGAAATCAAGGATGTACCTAACTGGATGGTGAAGTCATGTTGTATGGTGGGACTGTCTTAGCCAGGTTGAGCTACAGGTGATGATTTTTCATCCATGCAGAGATGTCAGCCAGACAGCTGGAGATTTGTGCAGCTACTGTGAGGTCATCTGGGTGAAATGAAAGGTAGAGCTGAGTGTCATCAGCATAGCAGTGGTATGAGAAGCCATGTGCCTGAATGATGGGTCCCAATGAAGTAGTGTAGATGGAGAAGAGGAGAGGACCAAGCACCGAGCCCTGGGGAACCCCAGTGGTCAGTGGATGTGCTTGGGATTCCTCTCCTCTCCAGGCAACCTTGAAAGACCTACCTGTGAGATAGGACTCAAACCAAAGGAGTGGAGTCCCTGTGATGCCCAGTGATGAGAGGGTGGACAGAAGAATCTGATGATTGACCGTGTCAAAGGCCGCAGATAGATCGAGCAGGACGAGGACTGATGATTTGGAGTCAGCTTTAGCTATCCGCAGGGCTTCAGTGACCGACAGTAGTGCAGTCTCTGTGGAGTGGCCCCTTTTGAAACCTGATTGGTTGATGTCCAGCTGATTATTCTGTGATAGGAAGGATGAAAACAACTCGTTCAATAGTTTTTGCTATGAATGGTAGGAGAGAAACAGGTCTGTAGTTATCTATGAGTGATGAGTTTAATGTGGGTTTCTTAAGCAGTGGAGTTACCCGAGCCTGCTTGAATGTGGTAGGGAAGATGCCGGTGCAGAGAGATGTGTTGATGATGTGAGTGAGTGCTGTTAGGATTGTAGGAGAGATGGCTTGAAGGAGGTGTGAGGAAATGGGATCAAGAGGACAGGTGGTAGGATGGCTAGAGAGGAGAAGTTTAGATACTTCTGTCTCAGTGAGTGTAGAAAATGAGAAGAGAGGATGTTTGGTTGTGGATGTGGCTGAACTAAAGTCCACAGTGTGCGTGGGTGAGAACTGACTGCTGATGGTTGTTGTTTTGTTTGTGAAGAATTGTGCAAAATCGTCTGGAGGTGGTGGGGGAGGGCAGAGGAGAGAGTTAAATGTTCTGAACAGTGTGCGTGAGTTTGAGGTGTTGTTGATCTTGTTTTGGAAATAAGAAGATTTAGCTGCATGTACTTCCTCTGAGAAGGATGAAAGCAAGGACTGATACTTACCTAGATTGGATGGGTGGTTAGATTTACGCCATGTTCTCTCTGCTGCCCTGAGTATCGTCCGGTGTTCACGAATAACATCAGATAACCATGGGTTTGAGGGAGTGGCTCGTGCTGGCCTAAAAGAAAGAGGGCAAATACTGTCTAGACAATAAGTTAAAGTGGAGCATAAAGTGTCGGTTGCAGTGTTGACATCCATAGAGGATAATTGTGAGGATGAGGGAAGGGAGGATGAGACAGCAGAGGAGAGATGAAAAGGAGAAAGTGAGCGCAGATTTCGCCTGAAGGTAACAGGGGGAGGAACTGGTGGTGCATGAGTAGTGATTTGAAGGTTGAATGTGATGAAGAAATGATCTGAGATGTGCAGAGGTTTGACCAAAATATTGTCTGTAGAGCAGTTGCGTGTGTAAATGAGGTCCCGATGGTTACCAGATTTGTGGGTATGTGAAGTGATGAGGCGATTGAGATCGAATGATGCAAGGAGGGAGTGGAAATATGAAGCATAAGATTTGTCCAGATGAATGTTGAAGTCGCCAAGAACTATGAGTGGGTTGCCATCCTCTGGAAATGAGGACAGCAGAACATCTAGCTCATGAACAAAGGTGGTCAATGGACCAGGGGGGCGGTAAATGACTACAATATGGAGTTTAACGGGAGTCGTAAGCATAATAGCGTGGTATTCAAATGTGTTGTTATTGCAAAGAGATGTGTGAGTTGAGTATTTCCAGTTGTTATGAATGAGAAGACTAGTACCACCACCCCTCCCAGTCTGGCGTGGGGTGTGGGAGAAAGATAAGTTATTAGAAAGAGCAGCGGGTGTTGCTGAGTCTTCTGGGCGGACCCAGGTCTCAGTCAAGGCTAAGATTTTGAGAGCGGATTGAGTGGCAAAGGCTGGAATGAAGTCATATCCACTTACTAGATATCCACTTACATGCGCGCTCGCCCGATCTGCTTCACTCGCCGTTCGCTTCCCGAGTGAAAGAATAGCCGACTTCTATTTATATAATGTTTTTCGTTCGCCCGGCAGGCTCTGATAATTATACTTAATTGCCCGTGAATGGCTTCAAATCAATACCAATCTCTGCCTGAATAGGACAACTTACTTAAGTGCAAAAGGCTCATTCAGTAATAACGAACAAACTCGTATATTATTCAAATGCAATTTACTATGACAGGATCAATTAGGCTACACACAGACAGAATCAAATGCAATACCAGTAGGAGAAACAACACTGTTCTAGCAAGCACCACTTTAAGCCGTGTAACACAAGTGCAGAATAAGTTCAAAACACTTACATGCGCGCTCGCCCGAACTGCTTCATTCGCCATTCGCTTCCCGCGATTCACTATGGTGTTTGTTGAACAACACAAAATACAAGATTACAGAGACAAGATAGTCAGTTCCAGATTCTTCCTCTGCTATTTACTGTTGCATAGCAAAATAATCTGTTTGTGAGCACCACTAAGTTAAGTAATATCAGTGGTTCTGAAAATGTGACCAAAATGTCACCTTTAACCCTCAAACGCATACCTCGGGTTTTTAGTGACCTGGTGCGTCATTCACTATCAGCCTTCTTAGTATTGCTCAATCAATTCATTATAAACAACATAACAAGAAAACAATAATAACATGATAAAAGAATGCCTGTTTTTCTATTTATTTTATTTAGTGTTATGTTTCTGCACAACAATAATTATTTTTTATTGACTGAATAAGTTTTATTGACTGCAATTCACCTTTATTCCACAAGGTCTGATACACAATGATGAAGTGACATTTCACTCATAGTTGCCACAGGAATAAAACAAAAGAATAGGAAGTATCTTCAGCAAAAATTGAGATGGCTCCGCAATTTACAGCAGAGCAAGTACTGAACGCAATCAAATATTAATTTCACTGTCACTTGATGGTGGATCTGGTGAAGAAGCTGTCAGCGATCAAAATATTGATTTTGAAGTTGTTGAAAATGATAGTTTTGAGAAGTTTTAGATTGTGAATATGAGCCAGATGCTGAATGGACTGGGAAATGAGTTCTGACGAGGACAGTGATGATGGTATAAATCTCCTCAAACGGAACCCTTCCAAGCTCCAAAAAGTAACAACATATTCTTTATTGTATTCTTCTGTAATTGTTACACTAATATCAGGAGAGTTTTATATAATTGCGTCAGGTATAGCTCCATCCATGTTAGATATAGATCCGGGTCGCTAAAGACCCAAATATGTAATAATGATTGGCAAACATTCATGCATTAACAGCCATTCATTCAAATAAAAATGTTCATTGTGCTAAATTTCTCACCAAATATTCTTCTTGGTGTGAATGAGCCTTAAATGTAGGGCAAACCTTTCTCAAAAAAGAAACTTTTCTAACTTCACTTTTATTATGTGTTGGATGAAGAATAAAGCCAGCCAGATAGCTAATTACTCCTAACCTCTGTTTTGATGTCTTGATGTTTGAAGATACAACAGCAAAGGCTTTGATAAGATGTCCTTGGTCACACTTCAAAGGGGAAGAGATGGTGAACTAATGGCAGCTTACCTGCAAGGCAGTAATAACAGGGTGATGACAGGGGTCGACCTTTATGGGAGACCATGTTTGCATAATAACTTGCATACTAAAGGGTTACAGAAGGTTCATGGTAAACAAATGATTAGCTCTTCCCTTGTCTTGATTTAATTGAATCTCCTCAATGTGGCACAACGGTTATTTAGTAAAGTAAAACTGAAGAAAGCTGAATCACTCAACTAATCCTTATAAAGTGTTTGTATCAAATAACCCGTCATCATATGCACATACATCTGTTAAGAAATTAAATCAATCTGTTATCACTGACCTGGAAATGTATGTGAAACTGCATTCAGTAACTAGATGGGTTGATAGGACGGCCTCAGGCAGTGCTTAAACTCGAAGTGTGCTGATGGTATGATAAATCTTTGGATTGTCTTTCAGCCATGAGCTTTAGTTTTATGTTTCCTCTCTCAAAGCTAAGACATCTCCTGGAAACTATGCCAGAATATACTTCACTTCTGCCAGGGCATGACTCACTTGTCTACTGGTGCCTGTTGAGCATGTCAAGGAAAGAGGGGCTTTTATAGGGGCTTATAAAAGGAATGACAGCTGGGATATGGGACACTGAATTGACCATGATCAAATCAAATTATTTTGTAGAATTGTTAATCACACTTTATTTGCATATAATATTGAAATATGTTGCCTGCTCATTCAATTTTCTAAGCCATATCAACAAGCTCATCTTGAAGCAACACAGATTATAGTGACATCACACCAGAGGCCTGTCATTCTAGGTGCATTATGTTATGTGGCCATATCCACATGTTCATGATGTAGATGTCAGATTGGCGCGCCCTTGAAAAATTCAAGTGCTCTTGTTTTGAAATTTTGCTTTCAATTTTTCATGAGCTAAACTCTAAGATCTAAGATTTTTTTCTATGTACAGGGCCTATTTCTCTCAAATATTGTTCACAAATCCGTCTAAATCTGTGTTAGTGAGCACTTCTCCTTTGCCGAGATAATCCATCCGCCTCACAGGTGTGGCATATCAGGATGCTTATTAGACATCATGATTATTGCACCGGTGTGCCTTAGGCTGGCCACAATAAAAGGCCACTCTAAAATGTGCAGTTTTATCACACAGCACAATGCGACAGATGTCGCAAGTTTTGAGGGAGCGTGCAATTGTCATGCTGACTGCAGGAATGTCCACCAGAGCTGTTGCCCGTGAATTGAATGTTCATTTCTCCACCATAAGCCATCTCCAAAGGCGTTTCAGAGAATTTGGCAGTACATCCAGCCGGCATCACAACCGCAGACCACCAGCCCAGGACCTCCACATTCAGCATCTTCACCTCCAAGATCGTCTGAGACCAACCACCCGAACAGCTGCTGCAACAATCGTTTTGCATAACCAAAGAATTTCTGCACAAACTGTCAGAAACCGTCTCAGGGAAGCTCATCTGCATGGTCGCCATCCTCATCGGGATCTCGACCTGACTGCAGTTCGTTGCCATAACCGACTTGAGTGGGAAATGCTCACATTCAATGGCGTCTGGCACTTTCGAGAGGTGTTCTCTTGATGAATCCCAGTTTTCACTGTTCAGGGCAGATGGCAGACAGCATGTATGGCGTCGTGTGATTGAGCGGTTTGCTGATGTCATCGTTGTGGATCGAGTGGCTCATGACCATGGTGGGGTTATGGTAAGGGCAGGCGTATGTTATGGACAACGAACACAGGTGCATTTTATTGATGGCATTTTGAATGCACAGAGATACCGTGACGAGATCCTGAGGCCCATTGTTGTGCCATTCATCCACGACCATCACTTAATGTTGCAGCATGATAATGCACGGCCCCATGTTGCAAAGATCTGTACACAATTCCTGGAAGCTGAAAACATCCCAGTTCTTGCATGGCCAGCATACTTACCGGACATGTCACCCATTGAGCATGTTTGGGATGCTCTGGATCGGCATATACGACAGCGTGTTCCAGTTCCTGCCAATATCCAGCAACTTCACTCAGCCATTGAAGAGGAGTGGACCAACATTCCACAGGCCACAATCAACAACCTGATCAACTCTATGCGAAGGAGATGCCTCCCCCCAATACAGTAAAACTGCACATTTTAGAGTGGCCTTTTATTGTGGCCAGCCTGAGGCATGGATGGATTATCTCGGCAAAGGAGAAGTTCTTATTAACACAGATTTGTGAACAATATTTGAGAGAAATAGGCCTTTTGTGTACATAGTACATAGACAAAGTCTTAGATCTTTGAGTTCATCTCATGAAAAATTGGGGCAAAAACAAAAGTGTTGCATTTATAATTTTGTTCAGTGTATATATTACTATCAGATGTTGTGCTTGTAGTCCATAATACTGTCAAATGGTTGTTCCGTTCAATTCACAACATCCTCAAGTGGCATGCACAACCCCCCCCCCCCCCCCCCCAAAAAAAAACAACAACAACAAAACAAACAAACAAACAAACACGGAGGATACAACTGTACAACAAAACACTTCTGTCGAGGACAATTATATACAAAATAACACTTACAATAAAATAGATTTTGTAGTAAGGGTTGATCCTTCCAATGAAGAAATTTGAACTTGAAGTGTCATCCCATATTTTTGAGTTTTCTGCTACTACAAACTACTACACTTTGCCAAACCACACTTAACACAGGATGTGTTACTGCTTTCAATATGGAATGGAACAGAATGCAGCGGTCTACAACACATTTTACAAGGCACTTCTTGTTTTAACTTGCCATTTTAAAAAGCATGGAACTCATTGCATTTAAATAATAGCCAGGCACAATACCCAAAGACATTGTGTTAGAACGTTTCTATACACAAAAATGTTTTCATAGATTCATATTTTGACGCCATTACTCACAAACAAGAACAAAGATGAGACATAACAAATCTTCAAATACGTAAGTCAGTTCCTCATTTTGAATAAAAACCAAGCAGTCAGTCTGAAGATGCAGACTGACCACCAAAGTAATTCATTTACAAAGAGCCTTGCAGTGATTTGAAGACTTTGGGAAAACAACCATTAAAATGATTTGTTTGCGTCATACATTTGTGTCTGCTTTTCTGTAAAAGTCTGAATAAAGTCAGATTCCATTAACAATTCATACCAATAAACACTGGATGAACAATGAAGTAATCTGGTACCCATAAGGCCTAAAGAAAAGCATTACATTTAATCATGTGTAAGCTTTGGAATCATTCTTTTGTACGAGTTTAAATCATGATGATACAGATACATTCTGACACTTACAACCATGAATGATGAAATGTTCACTTAAAAGTCTCCTATTGCTCTTATCCACCACTTGAATAAGACTCAGATCCAGTGCAATATCTTTTCAATTAGATCTTTTACTTCTCCATGCAAGAAGAACCTCTCTAATTTGATTCTCATTTCCGTGCAACATCTTCCCCTCTAATCAGACCGTTAGACTGTAATCACGAGAGCTACAGTTCACTCCTTCCCCAGAGGCTCTGCAAATGGACGTTTAGATCTGAGTAAGCATATTTGTGCGATGACCATCACTGTAGAGGCCTGCTCTAAATTCAGTTGCCGTTACACTCAACAGCTGGTTAATCAAGAAATATTACAGCATTTGCCGGTGTTAAAATTGGGACTCTAGGCTGACCTAGATAGCTTTTTTATGTATCTGTGTGACCTTAACTGTCCCCCTGTCAGGGTTTTGTGCCTGATAGCCACACTGACACCTTAGTTTACTTAAAAATGTAATTTGTGTCATCATTATACTCACCCTCTTGTTGTTGACAATCCAATGAAAAAAAAGAAGATCCAATGAAAGGGTAACATTGGACCCCACTGACCTTTTTTCATTTTTCATCTCTTTATCCCTAAAGCCTACTGTATCATAGTTGATGCACAAATTACTAATGTCTCTAAATTATCAACATGATCAAAAAAAAAAAAAAAAAAAAAAAGATTAGCAAGTAAAAGTCCTAGTATAATTGTATAACTGTGAAATCGTTAATGATTTTTATAAACAAAACCTAAGAATATGTTAGTAATTTACTGGACATTTACATTTACTGAACATTTACTAGATTCCACTAGACCCCTGAAGTTATGCTGTGGTATCTGACACCAAGATGTTAGCAGTAGATCCTGTAAGTCCTGTAAGTTGTGAGGTGGCTCCTCCATGGATCGGACTTGTTTGTTCAGCACATCCCACAGATGCTCGACTGGATTGAGACCTGGGGAATTTGGAGGCCAAGTCAACACCTGAAACTCGTTATGCTCCTCAAACCATTCCTGAACCATTTTAGCTCTGTGGCAGGGCGCATTATCCTGCTGAAAGAGGCCACAGCCACCAGGGAATACCGTTTCCATGAAAGGGTGTACATGGTCTGCAACAATGCTTAGGTAGGTGGTACGTGTCAAAGTAACATCCACATGGATAGCAAGACCCAAGGTGTCCCAGCAGAACATTGCCCAAAGCATCACACTGGTGTCATGTGTTCCCCAGGTAAGTGACGCACACATGTACCTGGCCATCCACACAATGTAAAATAAATGTGATTCAACAGAGCAGGGCACCATCTTCCATTGCTCCATGGTCCAGTTCTGATGCTCACATGCCCACTGCTGGTGCTTTTGGCGATGGACAGGGGTTAGCATGGGCCCCCTAACTGGTCTGCCCATTTACGCCTGCGATGCACTGTGTATTCTGACACCTTTCTATCAGAACCAGCATTAACTTTGTGAGCAATTTGAACTACAGAAGCTCTTATTCACCTCACCTCCACCACATCATAATGTTATGCCTGATCCATGTATATATATACATATACACTCACCTAAAGGATTATTAGGAACACCTGTTCAATTTCTCATTAATGCAATTCTCTAATCAACCAATCACATGGCAGTTGCTTCAATGCATTTAGGGGCGTGGTCCTGGTCAAGACAATCTCCTGAACTCCAGAATGGGAAAGAAAGGTGATTTTACACTAGAACCACCACGGGGTAAAATTTACTCATGGCTGTTTTTCAAATGTACATAACAGATTTCCAATAAAATATCCAAGTCTCCCAGTCACGGACTTTTACAAAAACTGTGTTATTTACAATCCCTGTTGTTAAAAATTTTGAGCAACGCGTCGGCTTACTGTAAACAGTCACACAATGCACGGTCAAATAAAGATGTTTTATCCTATTTATAAATGTTCAAACTTTGGATTAAATTTGGAATTAATTTTTGTTTTGCAATTTTGTATTGAGTTTGCTAATGTGTTGCTATTTATTCAAGTATGCCCATTTCCTGAAAAAAAAAAAAACAGATATATGGAATGAATAAAACAATTTTCATGATTATCCAAAGTTTATTGGTGTTGTTCTCTTATTCAAATTATAAATGAAATAACTATAAAAATGAATAATTAATTAGGTTAAGTTGTCATACATCTTATGCAGTACTGTGAATTATTATTGCTCTTCATTGTCTATTTAGGGTATTTTAGTCATTTAAATAACATGGGTTATCTTAATATGGGATTAATGACATTTTATTATAATATTACACCACCCAAATATGTATTTATTTCCATCTAATTCTCGTCGTAATTGCAGGCTTTTGTAGCCTATAGTCACCAAAAAGTGATTAGTGTAGCCTGCTTAAAATAGCATAAAACAACCGGACAAAAACATAGTTGATGACTAAAAATAATAATTTCATGACTCAGACAGTGGCATAATACAGTGACATATTACGTTTTTTAGCCGTATCAATGCAGTAATAATCTGCATGGGTAAATTTTACCCGCTGGTGGTTTTAGGCATACAGCGACCTCTGGCGGTTCTAGTGTTAAGCAATTTTGAGCGTGGCATGGTTGTTGGTGCCAGACGGGCCGGTCTGAGTATTTCACAATCTGCTCAGTTACTGGGATTTTCATGCACAACCATTTCTAGGGTTTACAAAGAATGGTGTGAAAAGGGAAAAACATCCAGTATGCGGCAGTCCTGTGGACGAAAATGCCTTGTTGATGCTAGAGGACAGAGGAGAATGGGCCGACAGATTCAAGCTGATAGTAGAGCAACTTTTGACTGAAATAACCACTCGCTACAACCAAGGTATGCAGCAAACAACAAGCCACAACACGCACAACCTTGAGGCGGATGGGCTACAACAGCAGAAGACCCCACCGGGTACCACTCATCTCCACTACAAATAGGAAAAAGAGGCTACAATTTGCACGAGCTCACCAAAATTGGACAGTTGAAGACTGGAAAAATGTTGCCTGGTCTGATGAGTCTCGATTTCTGTTGAGACATTCAGATGGTAGAGTCAGAATTTGGCGTAAACAGAATGAGAACATGGATCCATCATGCCTTGTTACCACTGTGCAGGCTGGTGGTGGTGGTGTAATGGTGTGGGGGATGTTTTCTTGGCACACTTTAGGCCCCTTAGTGCCAATTGGGCATTGTTTAAATGCCATGGCCTACCTGAGCATTGATTCTGACCATGTCCATCCCTTTATGACCACCATGTACCTCTGATTCCTCTGATGTTCCTCTGATGGCTACTTCCAGCAGGATAATGCACCATGTCACAAAGCTCAAATCATTTCTTGAACATGACAATGAGTTCACTGTACTAAAATGGCCCCCACAGTCACCAGATCTCAACCCAATAGAGCATCTTTGGGATGTGGTGGAACGGGAGCTTCGTGCCCTGGATGTACATCCCACAAATCTCCATCAACTGCAAGATGCTATCCTATCAATATGGGCCAACATTTCTAAAGAATGCTTTCAGCACCTTGTTGAATCAATGCCACGTAGAATTAAGGCAGTTCTGAAGGCGAAAGGGGGTCAAACACAGTATTAGTATGGTGTTCCTAATATTCCTTTAGGTGAGTATATATATATATATATATACACACACATATACATTGATCAGGCATAACTGGATAATTTCCTCCTTAAGTATGAGCTCTATATTCTCAATACATAATACAAAATGAGAGCCATAATTGCCTGATGTATCGTGTGGTACTCAAAAAAAGTGGTACTTTTTTAATTACCCACACTAAAAAAATTCTATGTAAATGTTAATAAATACGTTGGAATGGTTATTAAATGGTAGTCTCAATGTTTTTGCCCAGTGTTTGAATATAAATGTGTTGGATCCTCTTTTGATCAGTAACCCTCTTCAAATCTGCAAAAGCAGTTACATTAAATTATGTGTTTACCTTGATCAGCTAAATGGCACAGGGATATTGATATTATGAGCAAAGAAATGCAATTAGTTCATGACTTGGAAACAGATGTACTTTGAATTATTCCTGGTACACTATCCAGCTGCCTGCTTTCTTTGTTTACTTGAAACAAATCTCTAGGAAGTAGTTCTCAAACAAGCTTGAAATGAAGAAAGCATTTTAACATATCTTCTGATGATTTGTTTGTCTTGATTCATCATGTTTCATTGATGTTTTTGGAATTTAGTGAATCATTTTGCTGTCACTATAATGTATTACAAAAAAAGCAGTATGAACATATTAGCCATGCTGAATTCGTATACTGAAGCCACAATAGCATTGTGTGAGGACCACAGTGAAACGGTTTCAACCTTTTAGTGAAATTTAAGGCTAAAAATACATCATTTATAATCCATAAATTCCCATCATTTTTTGTTTAAAACGTTCCTCAAAAACAACATCACTGAAGAAGAAGATCTGACCGTTATATAATATAATAACATCATTTGTTCTCTTTAAATTGCTACATTGTGATTAGCAAAGAGAAAATCTTAGCATGTTAAAAGTCATTGCATTGATAAATATATAGTACTGTATTGTTTACATTAATTATAATTCATTAGTTTAGAGAAAGAATAGAAAAATCATGAAATATCAACATGGACTTATAATGTTAAAATATTAAGTATTTTTCCCCAAGCTAAATTATAGAAACAACCAAATTAACCATAACCGCAGAACTGAGAGCTGATAGTGCTGGATCTGAACAATGCAAAGCACAGGAGACCGACAGTATGCCAAATCTGGGATAAACCATCAGTTTTTCTATTGACCGAGACACAAACTCTCAGACAGTGAGCTTCTCTTCCTAAGTACTAACAGGTGTGTATCAGTGGAAGACCTGCACATGATACATCTGCAGAGAAATGAGCCAAATACAAACCAAATCCATTTGAAGGCAGCTCGATCACATTATCGTACTCACCCCTCCCTTTCAAAAGAAGGACATTACTTGGTGTAGCCCACTAATAGCTTTTTGTTGTGTGCACAATGTGCAACACATCTACCGTTAATTATTATTATTTATTTTTTTTAATTAATAAAATGATCTAAACAATTTATGAATTGAATTCATTATGTCAAAATGATGATGCATGATACAATTTTTTGGATACAGTTGAAAAATGCAAGACTTCTAAAGTGGGACAGACTACTATAATAAGGTTATCCAACATATCCAACAGTTCTCACAACATAAACACATTGAATTTGTTCCTGTAATGGTTTATGTAGAACGTGTCACCAATCTAGCATCAATTTCTGCCTTTTATATCACAATTAGTTTGGCAAGACGAAAAGGTGTCTGACACTGCCTTCATGTGCTATCTGAAATTTCCTACTTCCCACTTCTGAAGTTGTAATACGAGTTTGTCGCGATCAAGTGCTTTATTGTTGGAAATAATAGGAATCATGGACGAACCTAGGAAACATTGAGGACACCAGGTTCATTCTTGCCTATTTCTTGGGGAAACTTCTTAAAGCTAAAGTGTATTGAAGATATTTAGTCAATCTCTGACAGATTTTGTATAAAATATAGCATCCCATTCATTGCCAACCAATATATACGTAAACATTAATTGCGCCATTTAAAAGGTTCGGTAAAACAACAAAGAGATACAAAGACAATAATGAAATGGAATCACAAAGATTTGGGGGTTCTCCACTTGGTGGTTGGGGCATGGTACTACAACTTAAATGGTTCAAAATGGCTTCCAAATATCTGTACTGTAGTGGACCCCATGCATGAAATGGATAATAAGCATGACTGTAATGGTCAGAGAAAGCAATGTAGATGTTGTGAGAAAAAGCTAATAAAACTAAACAGTAGCTACAGCAATAGTTATCTCCTCCGCCATTTTTAAAGTTTATGACCCGCCCAACTCGGAAACTTGGGTATCAAAAGTATCTCAGTCGTAAATATGACTTGAGAGGCTGTCGAAGTCCGGTAACGCGTGAAGGCAGCATGAGGTGTAGCCGTTAGATGGGTGAGGTTTCCTCTATGATAATATCTCATTGTGGGTGTGGTGGTGGTCTGATGACAGGACTCTTTGATCACTGTGGTTACCTGCTATTACAAGGTGTCGCCCCATATAGTTTTGTTTTCGACAGGTTTACTCCAGTAGGTGAAGGGGTTAAGTGAGCAGCATGTAGGTGAACGAGGGTGTAATGGTAGGTTTGCCGTTTGTTTATTATGAAGTAGACTCCACCACACTCAGCAACTTTCAAGGTTCTTTGCTCCAGACTGCAAATTCACATCAGGTTTATTTCCAACACATCAGCACTAATCCTGTAATTTATTTTCCTAATAAATAAAGTAACTGATGCAATAAACGAACAAAGTCTTCTTTACAAACAATTCCACTAGGGGACAAAGGGAGATTAGAGAACATCATTCAGCGCTCCTGGCTCAGCCAAAAACTGTCCTCAGGTAAGTGCTGCGTTGACAGTACTAAGAATTCGAACAGCTGCAACTTTTTTTAGCAGCTGCAACTTTTCACATCGCAGCTTCAGAGAACATCTGATGTATCGAAATTTTGTTGGATTTAAGCAACCCAAAAATGCACAGTTGAATACACTATAGTCTAGTCTTAAATGGAAATGTCAGACCCACTTTATATTAGGTGGCCTTAACTACTATGTACTAACATTTTAATTAATCATTTGATACATTGCACTTATTGTGTACATGCAGGTATTTTTTAAAATGTAAATACATGCATGTAATTACGTCTGTAATTAATTTCTGTAGTTACATTTGTAATTACACAGTTGACCCTTCCCTTACACCTAACCCTACCCTTAAACGTACCCATACCACCACACCTGTCCCTAACCCTACCCGTATCCCACCTCAATATCAGCAAAGGTGTTTTGCAATACAATTTGAACACAGTAAGTACATTGTACTTTTTTGATGTGAGTATAGTACTTAAGGCCACCTAATACAAAGTGGGGCCGAAATGTCATTTACATCTTACGAGTAAAGTGTTTTTCTGCACATATATTACGCAGAACTGCCAAAGTGTGGAGGCGTGCACACGAACACTTACCATACATTAAAAACCATTTCCATATCAGGTTGGGGGCAGATCCATCGTACAGGCATTTAGAAGACCGTAAGGGATTATTATTAAGTAAAATGAGTCTGTCCCAGTGGTGTGTCTGACAGGACTAAATGTCATTAAAATGTTTAAACTGTAGTCAAATTTTACAAGGAGCAGAGCAAAGAAAGAAAGTTATGTTTGAACGTTTCACTATACGGGTGAAGTCTAACCACAGGGGTTGGAGAATGAAATAACCTCTTAAAAATGCAATAGTCTCAATGGATGAGATCATTCATCTGCTTTTGTAAGGAAGGAGTAATGCTAATTTGTTCTGTTAACTGTTAATGTGCATTTAATATACATTTTACATTAATAAATTAAGGAAAATACAAGCATATGAAACTGTGGAAAACACTTAATCGTGCATGGGTTTATAGGAAAACGAGAATATGTTAAGATGCTTACAGTAAATGACCTAATAACTTCCCCAAAGCTTGTCGTAACAAGTATACTGAAAAGTTATAATAGGCAGTAGGTGTATTAGTCCACATGAAAAGTTCAGTTTATTTTCATGATTATAGTACTTGCAGATTTTCATAACCGCTTGGCTGAAGGTAACATTGCACTTGTACCATCTGAAATACACCATCAATGTTCAGAAAGCAATAAAAGAAGAGTACTGAAACTTAAAACAAAATAAAATGAAAATAAAATAAACAGTATAAAATCCTATGCTGGGTATGTGTCAATTTATAAGTTCATAGAACTTCATTTTAGTTTTTGCGGTTGCAAATAATATAAAATACAATCTTTTCTCAAACAAGTGTAAAAAAGAGCACACTGAAAATTGAGAATACAGCAAAAACGATCCACACTTGGTACAACAACAAACAAACAATAACAGAAAAATCCAAAAGATGGTAACAGCTGTAAAGTCCATATGAAATCTGCAAGTTCCTTAGTATAAAATTGCATTTGCAATTTAAAAAGAACAGCCATTTCAAGAAATGATCTTCAGTAGACACTTTACAATGATAGGTAACTGCTTCAAACTAAAAACTCGGGAAGTCCAGAAAAAGAAACTGTTTTGAACATACACACAGAAGCTACATTTCTAAAGCATTTCACACCATACTCAGTTCTCTTCCCATTATGCAACCATGTATTAAGTAGCATTACAAAGCAATGTAAACTGTGTCCGCTAAATTCGCCCCCATATCAATGCAAGGCAACTTTAGAAAACACCTGGCTAGTAAATTAAGTGTTTATGCACTTCAACAATTAACAAACACATAAAAACATCATAAAGCACAACAGCCAAAGTATTGGAACAGACATATGATAATACAAGCATTAATGCCGATTTATTAGTTACCTACAGGTCTGTGGGGTCAAGTTTGATTAGTCAAGTGCTACAGTACCTCTATTTTACCTGCTATTCTCAGTATGACATCCTGGCAGGAATGTGATCAAAAGCTCTTTGGATTCTTGGGGCCATTCACACAGAACATGTATGCTTTTAATATCTATGGGAGCCCATTTCCAACACTTGGGGGAAAAAAATTCTACTGTGATAAGCCTAATTTAAAAAAGAATGGTTACACTTTACAATAAGGTTGTATTAGTTAACATTAGTTAATGCATTAGTTAACATGAACTAACCATGAACAACACCTCTGTTCAGCTTTAGTTCATCTTTGTTAACGTTAGTTCATAAACATACAGCTGTTCATGGTTTGTTCATGTTAGTTCACAGTGCATTAACTAATGTAAACAAGACTTTAATAATGCATTAGTGAATGTTGAAATTACCATTAACAAAGATAAATAAATGCGTTATAAGTGCAGTTCATTATTAGTTCATATTAACTAATTAACTAATGTTAACTAATGAACCTTATTGTAAAGTGTTAGAAATACATACTTTTAAAAAGTAGAAATTATTACAAAAGTCAAAATTATGACTCATAATTATGAGATAAATTCGAAATTGAGAAATCAAATGACAAGTCAAAATGATGAAAAAGACTGAAATCTCTATACAAAAAGACTTGTCATATGATTTATATGAATTATAACAGTCATAATTATGACAAAAAAGGATTATTTTTAACTTGTCATACTTATGATTTTAGTCTCAGAATTAAGAATTTTTGTCATATTTCGACTCATACATATGACTTACTATGCCATAATTAAGATTTACCAAAGAATTTGCAACGCTATCTCTTTGTATGTATTTGTACGAGGTGGCTAATTTGTACGAATTCATACGACCTCACTTGTATGAATTCGTACAGTTTGTCTAAACTGGAATGATGGGTAGGTTTTAGGGGCGGGGTTAGGGGTAGGTAATTCGTACGAAATCATACGATTTAACCAGCACGTCAAATCTACTGAATTCTTACGAGTGAGGTTGTACAAATTTGTATGAATTAGCCACCTTCGTAAAATACCTACGAACTGCCGTGAGATCGGTTGGCATTTTCCACTAATGTGGTGGAAATGGGCTTCCATACATATGAACAAGTTATGAAAAGTATTCAAATAAAATACCAGAGCAAACTATTCACCCATCGTCTGAAGAAATAAGTGTTAAAAAAGAGATACAAAAAAAGCGTAGGCATACAAGCAGCACTTTCTGTTCAGTAAATATGACTGAATTCAGGAGACATTTGGGCTGTTCTGTGTAGTTTAATGACTATTTGGATGTGGCCCACAAACTCATGTAAATTACATTTCAGAATATACATTTTTGTAATCAATTTTAATGAACTAAAAAAATGACCATTTTAAAATGTATGGCCGTTATTAAATGAAATATTTATAATAGTAACCCAGAAATGTGACTATTTATTGATTTTTTTTTATTGTATAGACTGGCAGTTTTGTTACGCAGTTGAAATGCTGTGAGTGTTGTTGCAGTTACGCTGTTGCTTTGATTATGTGCCTGCTCAAGTGTGCGGTGTGAAACAGGCTTTATGTTATAAAATCTATATAGATACACCATGTAGGAGGAAAGGATCGACACAGCAAGTTCAGCTAACCAGAAAAGGAAATTTGTCAGGCTTAAAGCTCTGATTCAGCAAGATTTTCAAGAAATATAGTCATAACAAAAGCATGACCATACATGTCTAGGTATAAACAAAGACATTGTCTAGATCCAGCAAAAGGAACTGTAACACTTTATTTTGATTGCCCCTTTTTGAACACTCTGTTGACTATAAGTAACGTTGCAGCTACATGTCAACTAACTCTCAGAGTATTAGTAGAATGTCCGCTTAATATCTGCAAACTCTTCATTGGGATGGTTCTCCAACAGACATTCTACTGACTATAAGTAACTTTGCAAATACATGTCAACTTATTCTAACCCTACCAGTCTACTAATACTCTAACACTCTAGTGAGAGTTAGTAGACATGTAGGTGCAACGTTACTTATTATCAACAGAATGTGTTGAAGGGATCATCAAAATAAAATGAAACCAAAGGAACCTTGAACAGAACCTTATTATTGCTAATTTAAAATATATTTGACATAATATAAAGAGACTCAGACTGTGTTGAATGATGTTATTCATCACTTAGTAGATGCTGAAGTGATAAACTACCTCCTCAATTGTTTGACGATAATTATGATAACAATAATGATAACAAGAAGTCTATTTCTGTTTCTCAAGTGTGCAGGACTCAGGGACAAGCAGGGAAGACATACCTATAATAATACAACTATGACCTTTTAATGTCCGCTGAATGGCTAGGTTAAACCTTTAGCTCCAATTCATTATTTTCTACCAAGTCCTGTCGTTCGTGTCATTAAAAAGAATTTCCTTTCAGAAGTTCTTGAAAATTTCCAGATCCTTAGCTGGTACTGGTGTGTCCTTCTTCCACTCATCCTCTGGATAGCTGTCAAAGTTAGATGTGTCACCCTCATGAGATACCTTTGGAACTATGGGTGGCTGTCACAGGAAGGAGAGAAACTCATTAACACAGATTCAGAAACATCTGAATATACACTACCATTCAAATGTTTGAAGTTACTACTTTTTTTGGGAGAAATTACTAATTTTATTCAGTAAGGATGCATTAAATTGATCAAATGTGACAGTAAAGACATTTATGTTACAAAATATTTATATTTCAAACTAATTCTGTTCTTTTGAACTTTCTCTTCATCAAATAATGCTGAAAAAAAAGTATCAGTTTCCACAAAAAAAACCCTTTTTTTTTAACACTGATAATAATACATGTTTTTTTGCACTATTTGTTGACTATATCCGTTTGTTTGATGACTAGCTTAAATTAACCCATATCCGATATCTGCATTTATGCTATACACTTGGCAAAACAACCCAAGGTAGACGCACTGACCCGAAAAAGCATAGTCCAAAAAGGAAGTAAAAATGGCGCAATTTGACGCATATAAAATGATAATACAAGCTTTTGCTTTCCGCACAAGGTCATCAAAACATTGGGTTGAGCCTTTGTCCTCCGTTGCGCCATTGAAAAGAGACATGTGATCACGTTTGCTGTCCACCTAGTTTCATGTAGACAGACCTTCAGACTGACAGCAGAAGGTCTGGACTTTTTCACAGCTTTCATTGGTCAAGGGCCGTCCAAGAAGACGTTTGACTGACATGTATGCAACCAATCACAGTTTGTTTTGTTCCACGTCATGTTTAGAGGCGTGCAAATGTAAAGTCGATGTCCTTGCAATAACAGACCATGAACTTCACATACTTTTGAAAACTCAGCATTTAGTTGATCCTGGTAAGCGCTCATTGTTACAGTTGTAAACACGACGGCGTACTTCTTCCACGAGGGAGTTTGGCGTCACAGCATTTGTTTCCAGGCGGACCGTTAAAGAATCCAACATACACGTCTCGCGACTTCGAAACTCCTGAAGTGTTTCCAGAAAAGTGTGCCATATGCATCAGATGTTCAGCCAACGGTCCGTGGGTGTGACGTCTATGACAAGCCGTTTTGACTTTTAATCATTCCCAGGATATGAATACTTGATATCAACCATAACATTTTCACTAGTTAAAATGCTAATTCTTCAAATCTAGAATTGAATTTCAACTAGTAAAAACTCTAATTCTTAATATCTGTAAATATATTTTCACTAGTGAAATGTCTCCATACGCTGCCATTCAAATTCAATTCTTGATATCAAGAATTGATTTCTTATTAGTTAACTTTTTTTTTTCATATCAGGAATACAATTCTTACTAGTAAAAACACACTAGGCAAAGCACACTTATTTTTGATATCAATAGTTGTGTTTACTAGTGCAAATGTCAAACTGAATCGCTATAAATGTTCATTTTTGATATCAATAATTTGATTGTCACTGGTGACAATGCTAATTTTTGATAACATGAATGCGATTGTTACTAGAAAGAAAGCCATTTTAGATATCTGAAATTATATTGATATCAGGAATTGAATTCTTGGTATCAACAATTAAATTCTTGATATCAGAAACGCTGATTGTTGATATCGAGAATTTAATTGTTGATATCAAGAATTCAAATCCTGATATCAACAATTTAATTTGAATGGCAGCCTATGGTGACATTTCACTAGTGAAAATACAATTGACTGAGTTTTTACTAGTTCAAATTAAATTCTTTATATCAATAATTCATATCCTGTAAATTAATAAAAGTCAAAACGGCTTGCCAGAGACGTCTGAGGATGAGACTAGTGTCCACCTGAGTTGACATCATTTGCCACCGTTGCTTTTTCAGTGACGTATTGGCAGGGGAATATCTGATCTGTCCGCTTGCATGGCAGACGCAAATGCACACACAAGATTCATATCAGATTTTTTCCACATTTGAATGAGGCCTGAAACTGATCTGAAAATATCGGAATCCATGTACTTTTTTTCGTGCTTACACATTCCTGGGTCATATTGAAAAAAAAAATTGGATTAATGACTGCTGAAAATTCAGCTTTGGCTTGACGGGAATAAAATACATTTTAAAAATACATTAAAATATAAATAATTCTTTTAAATAGTAATAATATTTCAAAATATTACGTTTTTTTATATATATTTTTTTACTTTACTTCATTATTGATCAAATAAATGCAGCCTTGGTGAGCATAATTGACTGTTGGTAGTGTATACTAACATCCCATTATCCAGCTACCAAGGATTTCTGGGAAACTATGCAATATGTCCAGTAAACCTTGGGGAATATTCTGGCTATGTAATTCTAACAGTAAAGTAAGTAAAATAGTAAAATATAATTACTTTTTAAAGATGTGTTGAAACTTATGTGGCCAGTAATAACTTGGAATCTTACAAAAATGATTAGTGGTATTAAATGAATCTTTAATAACAGGGCATATCCTAAAACTATACGACAGACCTGCGGTGCTTACCTTGAGTTTTCTACAGGGCACAGACTCCCAGTCTACTGACTTAAACCATCTGTGCTTTTTCACATCATCAGCTCCATTCTGGAAGAAGACAAAAATAATACACAATAATGTGATGGATTTCTATAACTAAATGAACATTAAAGCAGAATAAAGTCTTACATTTTGAGACCAACCATCACAGTTAAAACTGTGACAAGAATAAAAAATGTAAATGTGCAACAATGAATAATATGTCTATCAACACTTTTAGATCTGACCTTGAACAATACACCTCATTTTAATCTTTTTTATTCCAAACTGTCTTTTCAGCCACTGTGTTGTCTTTTTAGTTTCTTAGAGAGGAAAAGAAAAGTGGGGCAACACCGCAAACCTACTGAAGTCTTCTAGAAACCTCAGAATTTGGGCCACGCATTGCACTGTGGGACTATGAGAGACAGATATCCACTCAAGTGGAATAACAGATATCTGCACTTGTGAATGAGCGCTGCTAGTAGGACCTGGCCTTGCTGTGGAAACAGTGCAAACACAGCTGTGATTGGGCTGCCGGTTCTTAAACTTTCATTGTATAGAGTCAGAGGAGAATAAGAAAGAAAAAGAGAAAGAAAAAAAGCATACTGCTAAATTAACAACAGAAACATCTAGCCTGGGAAGTCCACCCAAAGTCTAATTTCTTCTGAAAACGTTTGCCATCTTTGCCATCAAACATTGAGATATACATTTCGGCTCAGCTCACTCCTCACATGCAGAGAATTATAATAACAGCATTAACTGTTGCTAATGGGAAAATGACGCTCCGACGCAACCATTCACAAACTTCCCATGACATCACCGTCACAATATGCATCACATTATGCATGACAGGCCTGGCGCACTGCTGCCACCTCATCTGGCGCCAGTTATTGAATTATTTCCTCTGAAAGGACAATTTAGAAAAGTAACTGCCATTAAACCGCAACTGTTTGAATTACTCAAGCTGGAAATGCAGAAATATTTTGCACAAGGACTCTGTAGTCTGCAGTTTTTTCCTCATCATCTGATGGGGGTTGGAAGGGAGGTATTAGTGGGAGAGTTGCCCGGTGTCAGAATCACTCTGTGAGTGTCCAGGGAGTTTCTCCAGAGCCTCATCTCATCCCCTCTAGGCAGATAGGCAGCCTACTTATCATAAATGGAAACATGTGGCCAACTGTGGCCTTTGGGAGAAAGATCTAGCAGGACTCAATCAAGGTCTTACTATTTGCTTATTAAGATGGCCTAGAAATAGTTTAATCTGATTCATGGATTCTCAACCTGGCCCTGAATGTGATATGACTATAAAGAGCCCATATGGAAAGAAAGAAGAGTGTATCATCAATATACACTCACCTAAAGGATTATTAGGAACACCTGTTCAATTTCACATTAATGCAATTATCTAATCAACCAATCACATGGCAGTTGCTTCAATGCATTTAGGGGTGTGGTCCTGGTCAAGACAATCTCCTGAACTCCAAACTGAATGTCAGAATGGGAAAGAAAGGTGATTTAAGCAATTTGGAGCGTGGCATGGTTGTTGGTGCCAGACGGACCGGTCTGAGTATTTCACAATCTGCTCAGTTACTGGGATTTTCACGCACAACCATTTCTAGGGTTTACAAAGAATGGTGTGAAAAGGGAAAAACATCCAGTATGCGGCAGTCCTGTGGGCGAAAATGCCTTGTTGATGCTAGAGGTCAGAGGAGAATGGGCCGACTGATTCAAGCTGATAGAAGAGCAACTTTGACTGAAATAACCACTCGTTACAACCGAGGTATGCAGCAAAGCATTTGTGAAGCCACAACACACACAACCTTGAGGCGGATGGGCTACAACAGCAGAAGACCCCACCGGGTACCACTCATCTCCACTACAAATAGGAAAAAGAGGCTACAATTTGCACGAGCTCACCAAAATTGGACAGTTGAAGACTGGAAAAATGTTGCGTGGTCTGATGAGTCTCGATTTCTGTTGAGACATTCAGATGGTAGAGTCAGAATTTGGTGTAAACAGAATGAGAACATGGATCCATCATGCCTTGTTACCACTGTGCAGGCTGGTGGTGGTGGTGTAATGGTGTGGGGGATGTTTTCTTGGCACACTTTAGCCCCTTTAATGCCAATTGGGCATTGTTTAAATGCCACGGCCTACCTGAGCATTGTTTCTGACCATGTCCATCCCTTTATGACCACCATGTACCCATCCTCTGATGGCTACTTCCAGCAGGATAATGCACCATGTCACAACGCTCGAATCATTTTAAATTAGTATCTTGAACATGACAATGAGTTCACTGGACTAAAATGGCCCCCACAGTCACCAGATCTCAACCCAATAGAGCATCTTTGGGATGTGGTGGAACGGGAGCTTCGTGCCCTGGATGTGCATCCCACAAATCTCCATCAACTGCAAGATGCTATCCTATCAATATGGGCCAACATTTCTAAAGAATGCTTTCAGCACCTTGTTGAATCAATGCCACGTAGAATTAAGGCAGTTCTGAAGGCGAAAGGGGGTCAAAGACAGTATTAGTATGGTGTCCCTAATAATCCTTTAGGTGAGTGTAATGTTCTCAAAGGAAATATCACAGATTCTGATTCCTGCTGAAATACCTTGCTCAACCATTTAAGCACTATAGAAAATATCCAACCTGATCTCACAGCAATTTGTACGTATTTTACAAGTTGCCCAATAGGCCCTTTTCACATGATGTCACGCAACTTCCGTTCCGACACAGAGCTGTGTATGATTACTTCCGCCATCATAGTGAAACGTTATGGAGTTTTATGCTGCGTTCACACCAAACGCGAATAGAGCGTCAAAATCGTGTCTATCGCATCTAGTTTGACGTGTGAACATTTTGAACCCATTCACGCATCCGCAGCAAATTGGACGTGCATAGAAATCGAACGTTTGAAGCGAAATGGACGCAAGTTCAAGGCGCTCCAGGATCTGCGTCTGAATGACAGCTCGCTCTCACTCCTGTATGTATACAATAAAATGAAATATGTCATAAAACACCACTCTGCCTCTTTTCATTTGCATCAAAAAAATATTAAACATTAATAGCCACACAAATGTGGTTCAGGCAACGCATACCTGGATCATCTTCACTGAATGTATATTTATAACAAACGAAATATAAAACAAAACCATGCCTCTTTTCATTTACATTTAAAAATAAAAAAAAAATATAGGCCTACACATTAACATGTGGTTCAGAAAAGAAGTGTGCATAGGCTATATGATTATCACTGTAATCCAATTAAATAATTAATAAAACACAACCCAGTCTAAAGTTAAATAGCCTAAAAAAAAAAAAAGTTATGAAACTTCACTTTGCCCTCAGTCAAAACGATTTGGCAAGCAAATAGATTCATGAGACCAAAGATCGCCCCGAGACATCAGAGCCAGCGGCAGACGGCAGAAGGACTAGACGAGGAAAGGCTGCTCTCGCCTGGCTGTACATCTGCCAGAAATACGTTTAGATGATATACAGTGACTTTCAGACAAACTTTCGCTTACAACACGTTCTAAACTTGATAAAGGATAAAAATACATTGAACCGAACCGGTTTGATTTTAAAAGGTAAGCGTTTTGGAATAAGGCTTCCCATCCAGTTAACGTACATGTTAAAGAATGGTAAACTGGAAATTATCATTAACGTTATTAAACGAAACTAACTACAAAAAACTTGCAAATAAAACCTTGTAAATACGTAAACATTATTATTCTAAACTTTATACGAGTTGTTAGGTAGCCAGTTCTGGCACTCTCCTGAAGTATCCAAAGTGAGTACGGTTCAACGGAAGTGCGTATACACTGCTTTGAGGACAGGCGGAAGTTTTCTGATGTCATTGTGAAAAAGGCCTATTCGTATGAATGACCTACCCCTAACCCCGCCCCTAAACCTACGAATCACTAGGGTTTAGACAAATCATACAAATTTGTATGAGTGAGGTCGTACAAATTCATACGAATTAGCCACCTCGTAAAATATGTACAAATTGGTCGTGAGATAGCGTTGAAATATCAGTTACTAACACCTTGCTTACCTTCATGTTTCCAAGCCTTCTTGCCCGGTCAGTTACCAGAAACTTCTTGATTAGGTCCCTAGACAAACAAAGAAGGAAGATGAGAATCACTATCTATCCTAAAAAGGCACATGATTTAGACATTTAATTATTCAATACACAAAAGAAAGTTAAGAAATTAAGATTAGGAAGACACCATTATTAAAATTCTGGCTGATTCCAATACTTATTGTAATGTTACTATAACCGATAAATGGCTAATATTAAATATTAAGATTGTACTATGCTAAATAACGTTGATAAATAAATAAATAATCTGTATACTACAAATTAATTTAAGCATTACAGCATTATAAATGTGCAGTATTTAAATCTGCTATATGAAATAAGTATAAAAATAATTTAAAATAAGTCCTAAAAAAATGATATAGGAATTTGTGTGTGGTCGGAAACGGTTTATGGCACGTTTCAATAAGTAACATTAATGAAGTTTGAACAATTCTGTACTATTCTGAACGATGTCTGAAATGTTGTATTACTAGCACTTCTCGCATTTATTGCCTACTTAAGATGAATCATTTGTTGGATTCCCCATTTATAAGTCGCTTTGGATAAATGTGTAATAATTGTAAATAATTGTAAATGCAACATTTGCTGTACTTTTTTAAGAGTTAAAGCTTCACTATAAATCCAATTTAATTTTATGCTAGATAATTGTAAAAAAGTAAATCTAATATTAAAACTTGTGGAAATATATTTCCGAAAATAAAATATCCATCATCAACCTATATTTAAATAAATGTAGAAAAACAAACAACAGATCTAATTCATGCTGATATCTTGTGTGTCCCTATGCAAGAGTGGGCTGAATTAGAACAATTGTACAATATTAAATACAGATTGATACATTTGCAAATATTTTTTGACAAATGCCTGAAAAGTTTAGGAATCTTTACTATCATACGAACATAAAAACAATTTCTTCAAACATAAAAATTGACCTGCATTATGGTTTAGAGTTGCTTTCACAAAAATAATCTCTATCTATGATCCAACACGCTTCAAGCTGTGAAAATCGCATTAGCATGTTGACTGCTGTGGCGTTGATGTTCTCACTCAACCTTACACGAGAGACGCCTGGAGCGATCTCGCTACAGATGACCTTACCATTCACTCTTGCCTCCCTCGCAGATGTTATTCATTCTCCAATAATCATGTGTGTTTGACTTAACGATACTATTATCCTATCAAGCTGGTTAAACCCCTACTGACATAAGACGTCGTTCGGGTACTCTCACAATTGTAACTAGAGTAAACATGTCAGCTGAAAGGAAACACGGATTTGCTTTGCCTGAGGTGACTGTCTATCTCTATTTCCTAGAGCTTCCTTAAGCTGTCTTGGTCTCTGGAGTGCAGACTGTTTGAAGTAGTGAACAGCAGTTAGCCCAACAGTTAGTGGACAAAAGCCCTGTTAGGAAATGCAGCTCTGGTGTCATTTTGTGTACGTGTTTGTACAGCTGCAATGATGATACAACTAAGAGAGGATAATGTTCTGTATCATTAAGGATTACTTTATTTTGAACATCAAGACGAAACAGCACTTTTTTTTGGCTGAATCCTGAGCTCCTTTAGTTCAAAAGCACGCTGAGTAATAGTGTAGAGTAAACAGACCCATGTCTGTCTGTAATCTAAAGGATGCCTCCACTCCTACAGCCGCCAGTGTGCTTAGCTTACATGTTTAGATGGGTTCATTAGAGGGCATGTGTTATGTATCTGTGAAAGCATCTTTCTTTGAACTATGAACTGTCTAAAACATGGGTCTTCAACCTTTTTCCATGTCAAGGACCCCTTGCTGGAAAGAGAGAGGGACACCCTGTTATCACGGAGTAGAAAAACAATTGTTACATTTTAAGTGTGTTCTAGTACCATATTAGTGGATTTAAATATTTGAAGATGCTTTTGTTGCAAAGTCATTATTAAAATAGTCATTACTGATGTTCAAAGACATATATACGTTTTCATTTTATTTGATTTTATTTCATGTAGGAGGAGTAATAAAACTGAATTTTAGCTTTTTTAATTGAACTTAATGTATTTTTGTTTTACGAGCATTAGTCTAGCATTATTTATATACTGTTACAGTATTTTTCATTTGAAAAAGATTTCATTTTCATGTTAAAGATGTAGTAAATTTCTATTTTCATTCAAGTTTTCATTTTTTTCATCTAAAAATTTAAATTTTTAATAAATGTTTTATTTATGCTTAAATTCACTAAATTAAAATTATTTTTAAATCATTTAATCATGTTTTAGTTACAAAAATACATACTTAATAATTTGAGATGAAATAGTTCTTGTTTATGCTGACATGCTTTTTTCACTAGACGTTGTGTCTTTTTTTGGTTGCGTTTTC
Organism: Romanogobio albipinnatus; assembly: GCA_023566225.1. NCBI lineage: Eukaryota > Metazoa > Chordata > Actinopteri > Cypriniformes > Gobionidae > Romanogobio > Romanogobio albipinnatus. Next base: position 43,258,918 of record CM042241.1, on the reverse strand, counting down.
TTTATCAAACTCACTTTACATAGAAATCCAGATGCCGTGGAAACTCCAGCTTTCCGGCCAGAATCTTCTGGTAGATGCCAAAAGGATTATCATCAAAAAATGGTGGATACCTTAGACAGAGAAAGGCAATAAAAGAAAAGAGCTCTTAAAAAGATGTACCAACCAGAGAGCACCTGCAATATATTTATGCTGACAAAGACATTTTGAAATAATGATCAATTAATGTGTCAGCATGACAGAGAGCAGGAAAAGTCTCTAAAGATATACCAGTGCCCTCCATCTTATTGACAGCTTAGCTGAATTCAGTGCTGAAATGCCCAAAACTAATGCAGACTTTATCTTTGTCAGCTTAGTCCAATAAAAACCTCAGCAATGATTCATGAACAGACCTGACCTGGACACTACAGACAAGACAAGCACAAAGATGAATGCAAAAACAACTGTGACTTAAGCCATCAAGGACCAAACTTGAACTAGATGGCAAAAAAGTTGACATTCAAGTGCAGTATTAGTGCAGATTTAATATCGGCTTAGGATAAAATCAATAACAATTTTTTTAATGAATTTTGTTTGAAGCATCAGTTTTAGGTGTCATATATATATAATTGGTTAACAAATAAATACATCTAGTTGACCAATTATATATATTTTTTTCTTAGGAACGTTTTACATATTAAGTTTACATTTTTTAATTCAATAATTTCAAATGGCATACTGACAATACAACTTAAATTATTATTAGTAGCAGTAATTTTACTGCTTTATTGTCAGTATGTTACTTAGAATTATTTCATATAAAAGACCTTGTCAATTCAGTGACTTTTGCTTAACTCTTTCCCCGCCAGTCACAGAATTTTTCATCATTTATGAGACGCTGCTTAAACTGACAGAATTTTCTGGCTTTCTGTGTTTTCACTGTTATATGGTATGGGGCACTATTACACATATTCTGAAAGAGTGCAGAATCTCCAGATCAAAACACAGACAAAAAAGAAGCAGAAACAAAACGATAAACGCATTGTCACAGCTTTTTGTTTAAAATGGTGCAAAAAAAAAAAAAAGTACCCACATTTAAGTGTTGAAGCTAGAATAAACTTTTCTTTTTTGTTTGTTGTTGGTTTAAAAGCAGAGGTTCTGTACTTCCTTTGGATATATTGCATGTTTAGACATTTATACAGTCCAACAGAATATTCTGGGGTGAGGAAAGAGTTAAAGGATTAGTTCACTTAAAAAATGAAAATGTCCTGATATTTTACTCACCCCCACCTCCAAAAAGTTTTTTTGAGGAAAACATTCCAGGATTTTTCTCCATATAATGGACTTCAATGGCAACCAACGGGTTGAAGGCTTCGAAGGGCTTCAGAGGGCTCTACACGATCCCAGCCGAGGAATAGGGTCTTATCTAATGAAACCAGTGGTCATTTTCTAAAATAATATAAAATGTAATACTTTTTAACCTCAAATGCGCGACTTCTGTGTTGTTCTTCTTCACGATGTATGACGTCATCACATCAGAAAGGTCACGCACGTGACTAACATGAAAGTAAAACGAACCTGGAAAGACTAAATCAAATGCTCTTTACAAAAATAAAGGTAAAACATTAATGTTGGACAATTTTTTGGAAATTTGGAAAGTTTTTCAGCACTGGGTTGGTACTTCAACCTACGTCACACGTGACCTTTCCAACGTGATGGTGTCAAACTTTGTGAAGAAGAACAACACCAAAGTTGTGCATTTGAGGTTAAAAAGTATATGAATTAAACATTTTTTTAGAACATTACAGATGGTTTCGCTAAATAAGACCCTATTTCTCAGCTGGGATCGTGCAGAGCCCTCTAAAGCCCTTCGAAGCCCTTTGAAACTGCATTGGTTTGGACCTTCGACCCATTGGTTACCATTATACATTGTATGGCGAAAAATCCTGTAATGTTTTCCTCAAAAAACCTAATTTATTTTCGACTGAAGAAAGAAAGACATGGTCATCTTGGATGAGATGGGGTGAGTGAATTTTCAGGAAATTTTCATTTTGAAGTGAACTAATCCTTTAATACAAATATTTAAATGTAATGTAAAGCGAGTTAAAGCCTTCACATTTTTGCTTTCAAAATGGCTAATGTCACAGATGCATTCCGCACTTGTTTAAATCATTAAAAGTAACATTGGAGGAGGAACATAACTGCTGAATGTGTCGTTTAGGCCTTTGAATGACTGCTGTGGACTGTGTCTCAGTAAAATGCTTTTTCTACTCCTTTGTGTCCGTGTGATGCGTGTTCTCTAATGTCTGGTATGTGATTCTCCAGCTCATGCTGTGTAATCCATTACTCCATTACAGACTTCCAGCTCTGCTACGCCTCAAACAACATGCCATCAAACATTCAACCACTCTCCAAGCAATGAGCTTGTGTTTAATGCCTGGGTCCAGGTGACATTGCAAACAGCCATTAAATATGAAGGATAGATAAGGTGAGAGATGCTAATGAGCCTGTTACTAGGTGACCACTTGAAGTCACATGAGGGCACAGATCACTGACAATGACAGAACTCAAGTGTTAACAATGAAGATGAGATGATGAGACATACATCAGCAGCAAAATATAGAGCGAAAGACCCTGCAGTGATTGACCCAGAATAAGCCATTAGCTCAGAGTTGCACAAAGGGGATGACAAATTGTGACGGCTTAAAAGAGTATTACCCAGAATTGCCACAGTGAGATTTTTTTTTTCTACGATGTAATACTTAGTTTTATCCTTAACCAAACCTTGAACCTTTTAATTCTTGACAAAAATGAACCATATACATATGTTCCAGTCATATAAATTACTGTTATGATTTTTTATAGTGCATTTTTGAAGCTTGACAGCATCTGGTCACCATTTACTTTCAGAATGGAAAAGAAAACCATAAACATTTCCTTTTGTGTTTAAATGAAGAAAAAAAAAGGTCACATAGGTTTGAAATGACATGAGGGTGAATAATAGCGCATGAGGGTGAATAATAATTTAGTAAAAATGATCAAACTATTGGACAAATATAAGAGTAATACTCAAGCAACATGGAAAGTACCTTATTAAAAAGAATAGAGGAAAAGTAGTAGAAAATAATTACAAATAAAGTATATGCAGTATATAACAAATGTAATGCTTATTTTGTAAATATTGTATACAAGTTAGAAAAAGAGATTGTGGAGCAGAGAACTGGGGATAGGGTAGGTAAAGTAAATATTTCTATAAATATTAATTCAATATTTCCTAGGGGAGCTGATGAACAGGAAATACTTGACATTGTTAATAATTGTAAGAATAAAAATTCTACCGATTGTAATAAAATTGACATCATTATAAAAAAAACATTACAGAATATATAGTAAAACGGTTTGCATATATCTGTAATCAGTCCTTTTTAACTGGCATATGTCCAAATAATATGAAAACAGTGAAAGTTATTCCTATTTTTAAAAGTGGAGATATGCATTTTTTTTTCCAATTACAGACCAATTTCTCTGCTTTCTCAGTTTTCAAAAAATTTAGAGAAATTATTTGTGCGCAGGCATGATAATTTTCACAAATGGCAGTGATGGCACTGGTAGAAGAGATTTCTTTTGAATTGAAATTACAAATTTTTCTATTACTTTACAGACCTAGCTGCAGCCTTCTAAAATAAGTCAAATAAGGCGGTTCAACATAATGGATTGAGCAGGACTGACAGTATTGACTGAGTGTGGAAACTAGGGCTGCTCGATTATGGAAAAAATCATAATCACGATTATTTTGGTCAATATTGAAATCACGATTATGTAACACGATTATTTCACATGACTTTGGGAATGTGTTGTATTTATTAAAAATACACCTTTCAACAATTCAATTGAAATTGTAACATTTGTTGTACTTTTTGAACTATTAAAATAAATAATATAACATATATTCGAATCAAAGTATAAAAGTATTCACGTAAAAATGATAACCACAAATAAATAAGATCAACAATATGGTTCGGCTATGCTTTTCATGTACGTCTAACATTAGTTTTCAGGTACAGAAATGTATCAAATGTAAAATAACGTTGCATATTTGAGTGCATAAATTAAAGATTAATCCTATTAAACTTACAAAAGCTATTCAATCAAGAGCGGTGAGTGATGTCCTTGTCTTTTGTTGTTTGACATTAAACAGACAACAGTAAAGGCTACTGCCCCTTTAAGACCTCGCGTCTTCTTTATCGACTGTATAAAGTTCACTTAAGGCATATACAGACTATGTCTGCTAGAATACTCATCAAGATGGACATGTTGACATACGTTTTGTGTGAGTTTGTCCGTTTAAGAGCAAGACTTGAAAGAGAACTCAATATTTGCGCGCTGAGAGACGTGTGCGCGCTCTCGGATGAACGCACAGAGACACATTTTCTCACAGCGCGCGCGGCTTCTCATTCTAAACCTAAACCCTAAAGCACTAAACCCGGGTGATGACGGTGAAAACGACTGGTCATATTCGAAAATATGGCAGCACTCGCAATCTCGCATGCATTGAACAAAGTTTATAAAGAGAGAATTATTAGAAAAATATGAAGGGAAAAAAGGACGTTTACACGGCTCCCCTGCTCTCCTCAGTTTTTGTTTCTTTATTAGATTGTCATAGGTCACTCTGTTTAATTTTCAAGTGGTTAAACAAATTCGTGGTGTTCCCTTGCGTTGCAGCCACTACCATGTAGCAAATCTTAGCATGTTTCTGCTCGTCGTCTGATTCCTCGAAGCCAAACTGTTCCCAGACAACGGAGTTGGTTTTGCCTTTTTTGCTCACCAAACGCTGCTGTAACTGCCCTCCTTCTGCCATCTTTACTCGCGCCGAGTTTTTAAATTCCAGCGGATGATATGCACACGAGACTCACGACCTGAGAGAGATTTGTGGGTTCGGGAGGGGCGGATGTGCGCGTGCGCGTGCGCGTTTCATTCAGAACGCAAGGCAAAATAATCGTTTTTTCTCGATTGTACTATTTTGGTGATCGTTGGGAGGCAAAATCGAAATCGAAATCGAAATTCGATTAATTGCACAGCCCTAGTGGAAACCATAAACAAAGAGAATCCAGGAGAGCAGAACTTGCAGCTATTCCTTCTTGTGGGTGATGGAAAAGAGAGATAGAGTGAAGGAGAACGAAAGAGAGAAAACGAACAGGAGAGACATATTCGTCTCTATATTGTTACTGTAAGCAGTGGCTGGTGACGGGGGAAAAAAGGAGAATTATAAAACTTTTACATAACAGCACAGGTGTCGCCAAGATTCCAATGAGAAAGAGAATAGAAAAGGAGAAGCCTTTAAAAGTGAGCTTGAAGTGCTGAATCTTTTAACAACTACTGTATTATAAATAAGACTGTATAAGTATATAACATTATAATAACAAATAACATTTAAATCAAATTGATGGCATGATTTTCTGATTAATTAAAGGTGAACTATGTAAGATTTTTGCAGTAAAATATCCAAAAACCACTAGGCCAGTGTTATATATTTTGTTCAGTTGAGTACTTAGAATATCCCAAATGTTTCCAACTATTTGTAAATCGTGAGAAATTGCTATTTTAACCAAGGAACCGGGACGTGTGAGCTATACATTTGAGGCAGTCGCCTGTCGATTGCGTCATATCTGCGTTACCCTCGGTTTCCGGTTTTAATTAGCAGAAACACTGTACTCTCACTGCAGTGTGAACAAGTGTCATAGCAGCCGCCAGGCGAACGTCATAACTTCCTTTTCAACACACTCAGATATATCTAATACGATAAACAGAGTTGCGTTACCTCATACTCATGACTGGAAAAGAGGAAGTGGCGCAGATGACCGTGTCATAATTAAAGTCACACCGGCGACTATGCCATAATAACAGTCCTGCTCTTCAATCGCTCCTGCGGCCTTGCTCAGCTCCACAACACTCGGTCCTGCCCTGCTTCATACTACAGTAATGTTAATAATCGCATCCATGAACATGATTTCTGCCCGAGTCCTATCCTGACTCTTTTCCACCGGCTGTGAGGTGAAGACCACATGTCCCAAGATTCTGCGCTCAAACGTGGCATCATCAAACTACGCCTTTGTTTTGAACAGGCGACCTCTAGTGGACGGAAAAGTTACATAGTGTAGCTTTGATCAAAATTTAATCAATTGATTGATATTTGCATGTATTAATTTAAGAGACTTTTATATTTGCTAAAAAAAAAATCCTAAATGAACAATTCAAAAGAATTATTGTAGAAGACAAGGTAATCTTTGAATAGATAAGTGGCTTTAACCCTCTGGTGCTCTTCGGTCATTTTGAAATGTTAAAAATCACAGCTTCATCGGAATGATATGAAACTTGGTGACTTTTCTTGCATTAGGTATGTAAACACACAAAAAATTGTAGCGTTCATTGTCTTCGGTCATAAATGACCGACCATAGGAAATGAATGGGTGGGAAATCGTCAAAAACACAAAAATTCACAGAATATTTGTGTGTACAATCTACAAATCTACTGTCCATTCACACAGGGTACATTATTGAATTCCGTCTGGGCTATTTTCTAATTGTTAATCTATGTGTACATGCAAACTGACAATAATGCATTGTGTCTTGCTCTTTTTCATCACCTTTTTCTGAACTTCTGCAAAATAAAATCAGGGGATGATCAATTGTGTTCGGTTTTTTTTTTCGTCCCTATCGCAAGTTTTAAAATGTTTATTTTATTTTATTAAATCTCATATTCACTAAGGGTGCGTTTATTTGATCAGAAATGCAGTAAAAACAGTAATACTGAAATAGAAGGCTTTTTGTAAGATTGTACCGTTCAAAAGTTTGGGGTCAGTTTTTTTTATTTTGGGAAAGAAATTAATACTTTTATTCAGCGAGGATGCCTTCAATTGATCAAAAGGGAAAGTAAAATACATTTATAATGTTACAAAATGTTCTATTTCAAACAAATGCTGTCCGTTTGAATTTTTGTATTCATCATAGAATCTTGAAATAATTGTACACAACGGTTTTCAACATTGATAATATTTTTTTTTTATTGAGCAGTAAATCAGAATATTAGAATTATTTCTGAAGGATTTTTTTTTTTTTTTAAACATGAAAAAAATATTACTTATCCCAAAATTTTGTACAGAGTTTAGGAGGGAACAGGAGTGTCACTCAGGGCTCTCTTGAGAGCTCAACTGCTCTATTAGCTCCAGAATTGTCAGTTACATTTAAACCGGTGGAAAAATGTACATGAAATTTACATGAACTCTGGAGCTAATCGAGGAGGTGATCTCTCTAGAGAGCCCTGAGTGACACATTTCCTCCTAAATTCTCAGAGGAAGTCGTGTCTGTCATTTCCTACGGACAGCCCTACAATCTGACTGCAAGCTTTTCTCGCATACAAATAAACGCAAACCTCTCTCTCTTTCAAACATCCAAGCTATACTATTGTAATTGAATTAGAATTACTACAGTACTGACTAACCCTAACCCAATCCTTAATTCAAAATACATCATCTGGTATTTTGTTTTACCCAGTTGCTTTTTAATGCATCTCTAAAAGTTTTGCTCAGACTTAGCTGACATCTTCACCAATTTTAACCCTAAAAGTAGTTACTTTTAGGGTTGTAGTCAGAAATACAAACACACCCACAAGACATCTGCTCACACCCACATACACAGTCAGTTCATTGAGGTTGCGACCCCTTTGATGTCCCAGTCCAGGAGAAGCCATTTCAACTATATTTCCCGCAAAAGGGGAGTCAAACAACCTTTGACATATGACGTAAAAACAGTCCAAGAGATGACTGAAAAGAGCTTTTGTATGTCTGGGCTTGCTGAGCCTATGTCCGTGTGTCTGTCTCTTGGAAAAATAAGGGACCAGGGATTTTTCTCTCACTGACTTGCAGGAGCCAACACTTCAAAAGAAGTCTGGGATGAATGAAGAGGGTGGGTCACTTTTTCCTCCACACGAGAGTCTGTGAAAGCTCTAGGGCAGATTTAGATTTAGCAACACGCAGGTGGGAGAATGGAGCAGTTTGGACTGGATATAAACTACAGCATCCAAAATTATACCAGGAGGGAAAAAGTTTATTTTCACACTGGCTTAGAAATCCATGTCACAAAATGAACACATTTTCTTGTGCAAGACAAGGATTATGCACAAAGTGCAGTTTTGTCTTTAGCTGTGGGGAAATTACTGGTCAGGAATTAAAAATCACATATAATTTGCCAAAAATTAATCTGCAAATTTAACATGCTGTTCTACCACACATTTATGCCCACATGTTGGTAATAACGGTTTGATCTGGATGTAGTCTTGTTTTAAACTAGATCTATTCCAAGAAACACATCTGCCCCCAGAGATACTGTAAATGTGAGCGGATTATCTGTGTGCATATTAAATATGCCAGTTTGTGCATGCTGCAGGAATCAACGTCTAGGCAAATAAGGATAAATATAGGTGCAAGCAGCCATGTATATATATATATATATATGTATGTAAATATAGCCATGTAAATATATCAAAGCAGGGTGTCAATATAGTGTCAATATGTCATTGCAAAGATATAGCCTCAAGATGCCTTTTCATTATAAGTATGGACCACATGGCGGTGCTGTTTTGAAACCTTTTAAGTAGCTTAAAGGCATGGTGCTGATGGCACATACCAAGTTTCGTAATGATACATCAATTCATTTGTAAAGCATAGCATTTTATATCATAATACTGCATTGTAGTCAATGGGAATTTCATGTTTTGTTCTACTATAGCGCCACCAAGAGGCACAATCCTACCATTTGTTTTATGTGTCCTCAGAGTGAGCCCATGTGTGTCAATTTTGGTGAAAATATCTTGTTTCGTTTTGGAGTTATAGACATTTATATGAAAAAACACATGAAAAATGACTGACACCTGACTTTGATTGGATTTTGCACCCCCTTACTATCAACATTTTGACATTTAGGCATTAACATTCTACTATCGACCTATGTTTCCGAACTTCTGACGCTGATTTCGCCTCGATCGGACTAGCGGTTTCGAAGATATCAGCTAATGTTTTTTAAAGCGCTAAATTACAACGCTGCACAAACCATATGCCGAAACCTAGCAAGTCTGGTATTGTTGGACTCGGTGAGGATTCAGGAGACTAAAAAAGTTAGTCCCATGAAAATAAGTCAACCCCACCCAAAGTTATAAGCGTTTGAAAAAAAAAATTCTCCACTAGGTGGCGCTGTTTCGAAACTTCTCAGGCTACTTCAGGGCATCGTGCTGATGACCCATACCAAGTTTCGAAAACAATTTGACGAATCAACTTGATTTGTAAGATTTTTTGTCAGCATGATCTTTAGTGAATTTTCGTGCAAATCGGATGAATCGTCTAGGACGAGTTCGCAAAAGTAGGTTTTTCGGAAAATTCTAAATGGCGGGATATCGAAGCTGCAATCGAATCAGCTTGAGCCAAGGAATCAGAGGATTCAGAAAAAAGAATTTTGTTTCTAGCCCTTATGGTTCAAAAGTTATTAGCATAAACATGAGTGCAACTTTGGACAGGTGGTGGCGCTAGAGGGATTGAGTTGGAGACTCCAAATTTGCTATGGTGACTTTTCAGACTGTCCTCTATTAGTGTGCCAAATTTCACAACTTTTTACCATACGGTTCTATGGGCTGCCATAGACTTCGTGGTGGAAGAAACGGAAGAATAATAATAACCTTCGGTGCTTGGCCCCTATTAATAGGAACGGGAACGGTTTCAATAGGTGCCTTCGCACCTTCGGTGATCGGCCCCTAAAAATAATAGGAACGGGAACGGTTTCAATAGGTGCCTTCGCACCTTCGGTGCTTGGCCCCTAAATATCAAGACAGCACTGAAAGAGGCCATTGAGACATGCACATTTTCAGGTTTAGGCCCTTGGCAGAGTTCAATATTCCACTGCTGCCCTCTAGTGGTGTATATGGGTGCCAATCTCTCCAGACCACACACTAATACAAATACAATCTGAGCCATTCAGAATGAAATAAATGAATAATATATATAAAAATAAATGAATAAATATATATAAGTATTTGAACACCCTGCTATTTTGTAAGTTCTCCCACTTGGGGATCATGGAGGGGTCTGGAGGGGTCTGAAATTGTCATCGTAGGTGCATGTCCACTGTGAGAGACATAATCTTAAAAAATCCAGAAATCACAATATATGATTTTTTTAACCATTTATTTGTATGATACAGCTGCAAATAAGTATTTGAACACCTGTCTATCAGCTAGAATTCTAACCCTCAAAGACCTGTTAGTCTGCCTTTAAAATGTCTACCTCCACTCCATTTATTATCCTAAATTAGATGCACCTGTTTGATGTCGTTAGCTGCATAAAGACACCTGTCCACCCCATACAATCAGTAAGAATCCAACTACTAACATGGCCAAGACCAAAGAGCTGTCCAAAGACACTAGAGACAAAATTGTACACCTCCACAAGGCTGAAAAGGGCTACGGGGAAATTGCCAAGCAGCTTGGTGAAAAAAGGTCCACTGTTGGAGCAATCATTGGAAAATGGAAGAAGCTAAACATGACTGTCAATCTCCCTCGGACTGGGGCTCCATGCAAGATCTCACCTCGTGGGGTCTCAATGATCCAAAGAAAGGTGAGAAATCAGCCCAGAAGTACACGGGAGGAGCTGGTCAATGACCTGAAAAGAGCTGGGACCACCGTTTCCAAGGTTACTGTTGGTAATACACTAAGACGTCATGGTTTGAAATCATGCATGGCACAGAAGGTTCCCCTGCTTAAACCAGCACATGTCAAGGCCCGTCTTAAGTTTGCCAATGACCATTTGGATGATCCAGAGGAGTCATGGGAGAAAGTCATGTGGTCAGATGAGACCAAAATAGAACTTTTTGGTCATAATTCCACTAAACGTTTTTGGAGGAAGAAGAATGATGAGTACCATCCCAAGAACACGATCCCTACTGTGAAGCATGGGGGTGGTAGCATCATGCTTTGGGGGTGTTTTTCTGCACATGGGACAGGGCGACTGCACTGTATTAAGGAGAGGATGACCGGGGCCATGTATTGCGAGATTTTGGGGAACAACCTCCTTCCCTCAGTTAAAGCATTGAAGATGGGTCGAGGCTGGGTCTTCCAACACGACAATGACCCGAAGCACACAGCCAGGATAACCAAGGAGTGGCTCTGTAAGAAGCATATCAAGGTTCTGGCGTGGCCTAGCCAGTCTCCAGTCCTAAACCCAATAGAGAATTTTGGAGGGAGCTCAAACTCTGTTTCTCAGCGACAGGCCAGAAACCTGACTGATCTAGAGAAGATCTGTGTGGAGGAGTGGGCCAAAATCCCTCCTGCAGTGTGTGCAAACCTGGTGAAAAACTACAGGAAACGTTTGACCTCTGTAATTGCAAACAAAGGCTACTGTACCAAATATTAACATTGATTTTCTCAGGTATTCAAATACTTAGTTGCAGCTGTATCATACAAATAAATAGTTTAAAAAATCATACATTGTGATTTCTGGATGTTTTTTTTAGATTATGTCTCTCACAGTGGACATGCATCTACGATGACAATTTCAGACCCCTCCATGATTTCTAAGTGGGAGAACTTGCAAAATAGCAGGGTGTTCAAATACTTATTTTCCTCACTGTATATATTTTCAACTGGTAATAACTTTCATGAAAAAAACAACTAACATTATAACAATATACAGTCAAACCGAAATTTATTCAAACGCCTTCAACATTCTCATATTATAACAGTTTATTCACTATAGTTTAGAAAATGGTAATAAAATATAACAAGAACTAGAGAGAGTTAAATCGTGTCATATTCATCTTGATAATGTCAGATAACTTTGATAGAAAATTATGTAATGGACAATCAACAATCAACCAATCAGCTGTTAAATTTAAGTACACAATTGAGGTCAACCAATTACCAAGCAATGCTTCATTTTGTTCAGTCTGTGGTGTAAAAGATCGCATTAGCAATTAAAGAAAAAACACTGGTCAGGTCAAAGTGTTTTGCCATCCTCACTTGCATAAATTAACTATAGTGTCCTGCACCCACTAGTAAAACATTATATCTGGAGTCAGAATAATTTTTGGTTTGACTGTATAATGCTTATCAGATCATTAGCTAATGATTAGCTAAAATAAAAAAAATCTAGAAATTGAAGAAAAATCTGTATATACATCTCTGTGGACCCCCTGCCTGCAGTAATTTACAGACTTTCAGGAATACACAGACTGATAAAATATTTAGCAGTTGGTCTTACCCTGCTAGCATTTCAAAGATAAGCACACCAAGAGCCCACCAGTCCACGGCTCGCCCATGACCTTTACTCTGGATCACTTCAGGAGCCAAATATTCAGGAGTACCACATAGAGTCCATGTCCTGTAAAGAAATAAAGAATAAAGTATGATGGACAGAAAGAGAGGAAAATATCCTACAGGGCCCAAAAGACTGAGACTAAAACTGGGAGAAAAAAAAAATTGTTTTAAGACTATGAAAAATAACATTGTCAACTTAAATTTTTTTATTACTATTTGATTAAGAGTTAAAGGGATTAAAAACGTATAAATGTAAAAACAAAACATAATGTAATGTAATAATTGCACAATGTAATGGGTATTACATTATTAATTTAATAAAAATGTTTATAATGTAATAATTTTGTCAAAATGTAAAACCTTGAGCTCATAATGTAATAACGATTTTCCAACATTTTTCACCCAATGTAATAGATTATATGAGAAATGTATTACACTATAAACACACTTTAGCAACTTATAATGTAATTACAGTTCATAAGGCAATACGTAATGTATAAGTGAAACAAGTATACATTGGCATCGCACTCATTGCATTGCATAGGTTGTAATTTCACATTAAAAGAGCAAAAGTTCTGATTTTATGTATCTTTCTTTCTTTTTTTACATCACAAAACCAAACTGTTTTAACAGGGGTGTGTAGACTTTGTATAACCACTGTACATGATTGTAAGCTCTACTGTATGTTTCAACATGCCCTCTCATATACATTCAGGCTTTGTTTTGCTGTAATGTGATAAATTTCATCCTCTCTGTGGTCATTAAAAATCAAATGATGTCCTTCGAAAAGTCCTGGCCAAACTTGCCCATTGGCCTCGGTCCATCAACATGGCCTTCTAATCATCCCCATTTCTCCTCTCCACTCCACCAATAAGCTTCTGTGTTATAAACCATTCCTGGCAAAGTGACATAACATTTTACAGGCCCCATATTAGCAAAGACCTGTACACAGTCTGCCATGTTTATCTCCATGCCAGAGCATTCAAGTAAGAAATGTGTTCTTAATAAAGCTACTAAAGTTAATTGAGTCAAGAGCATATTAACAGCATTTATAGCTGTATGTACTGTATATTACACTGCTCTCACTTTAGTACACAGATCTAATATATACACAGGATTTCTGTACTTGCTGCAAACGTGCACAGACATAACCAACTGTTTTCATGTGAACTTTGTGTGTTTCTGACATAACCTTGTGTGCATTTGACAGTTTAATCGCAATAACACATGAAAGAGAACTAGTATAGGACGCACCGACATCCAGATCTCTATATGCATGCGTCGGGTGTGTGTACTCAAGTTGAGAGTGATATGGCTTTAAAACGAATGCAGATGATAATATTTCATGATGATGAAGAACTGCAATGTCACGTGAGCATGTCCGCGATAGAGATGATCATAACCAAACAGATGGATCATGTTTTATACGTGGCATAATCTAAAAACCACGGCCTAACCAAGCGACATCCTTGTCATTTCTGTCTTATAACAAAAAACAGAACAATGCCTAAAAGCTCCTATGTGACAGGATATACAGCAAACAAGCTAAAAAACCCAGAACTACGTTTTTATAAACGGTCGGCCTAAAATAACGAGCTTTTAAGGACACAAAAGTGGATACAGGCAATTATCCAAATGTTGAGACAGAGCGCAAAATGTCCTATTACTCTGAGAACTATGCACACTGGAGGGGAACGTAATCGGTGACAGGATATGCTAAAATATAATACACAAAACTGACATTTGGATATTTGACTTGCCAGTGACAAAATGTTTACTGCACAAGTAGGCATACTGAGTGTCAGGATCCCACAATTTACCCATTCTTCCTGCTGATGCTTCACGACTTATTGCCTATATCCACTTTTGTGTCCTTAAACATTAGTTTTTTTGGGTCAACAGCTTATAAAAACTTTTTAGCTTGTTTGCTGTATATCCTGTCTCATAACAGGTTTTAGACATTGTTCTGTTCTTCGTTATAAGTCAGAAATGACAAAAAGGCCGCTTCTCGCAATACAAAGTCAACGGAGAGTGTTGGATTGATCTGAAAATTCACAGACACACTCTGGGGACACCTGAGACTTAGATTACATCTTGTAAAAAGGGGCATAATAGGTGCCCTCTAAGACTTTCTGCTCTGGTTTAAAACATTTTAAGACCTTAAATTGTGAAAGGTCTAATTAAAGTATTTTTAAGACCTTTGAAAAAAAAAACCGCAGAAACCCTGTACATAGATATTTACCATACATAAACAAATGGACACGAAATATTGATTTGTATTGGCTATATATTTAACACAGTAAAAATTAGATATGCACTGACCTAAAGGATTATTAGGAACACCTGTTCAATTTCTCATTAATGCAATTATCTAATCAATCAAATCACATGGCAGTTGCTTCAATGCATTTAGGGGTGTGGTCCTGGTCAAGATAATCTCCTGAACTCCAAACTGAATGTCAGAATGGGAAAGAAAGGTGATTTAAACAATTTTGAGCGTGGCATGGTTGTTGGTGCCAGACGGGCCGGTCTGAGTATTTCACAATCTGCTCAGTTACTGGGATTTTCACGCACAACCATTTCTAGGGTTTACAAAGAATGGTGTGAAAAGGGAAAAACATCCAGTTTTCGGCAGTCCAGTGGGCAAAAATGCCTTGTTGATGCGAGGTCAGAGGAGAATGGGCTGACTGATTCAAGCTGATAGAAGAGCAACTTTGACTGAAATAACCACTCGTTACTACAGAGGTATGCAGCAAAGCATTTGTGAAGCCACAACACGCACAACCTTGAGGCGGATGGGCTACAACAGCAGAAGACCCCACCGGGTACCACTCATCTCCACTACAAATAGGAAAAAGAGGCTACAATTTGCACGAGCTCACCAAAATTGGACAGTTGAAAACTGGAAAAATGTTGCCTGGTCTGATGAGTCTCGATTTCTGTTGAGACATTCAGATGGTAGAGTCAGAATTTGGCGTAAACAGAATGAGAACATGGATCCATCATGCCTTGTTACCACTGTGCAGGCTGGTGGTGGTGGTGTAATGGTGTGGAGGATGTTTTCTTGGCACACTTTAGGCCCCTTAGTCCCAATTGGGCATCGTTTAAATGCCACGGCCTACCTGAGCATCGTTTCTGACAATGTCCATCCCTTTTTGACCACCATGTACCCATCCTCTGATGGCTACTTCCAGCAGGATAATGCACCATGTCACAAAGCTCAAATCATTTCTTGAACATGACAATGAGTTCACTGTACTAAAATGGCCCCCACAGTCACCAGATCTCAACCTAATAGAGCATCTTTGGGATGTGGTGGAACGGGAGCTTCATGCCCTGGATGTGCATCCCACAAATCTCCATCAACTGCAAGATGCTATCCTATCAATATGGGCCAACATTTCTAAAGAATGCTTTCAGCAACTTGTTGAATCAATGCCACGTAGAATTAAGGCAGTTCTGAAGGCGAAAGGGGGTCAAACACAGTATTATTATGGTGTTCCTAATAATCCTTTAGGCTAGTGTATAGTCATATTACATAGCCCAGCAGTGACTGTTTAGATATCACACAGAGGGGTGTAATTACAGTACACCTTGTGACAGCTGGCTATCTGGACCGGACTGTATTGGCTGGTGTAAGGTAGAGACAGCATATCCACTTAGCCAAGGATACTAGAAGCGTAACTGTATATTGAGCTAGAAGCCAGGGTGAAAGCCCACTACACTGTGTATTATTTGTGGTAGAGGGTTTCTGATTACACAGAGCAGTTGCAGCTCCATGGGGTGAAATGACAAATTTGTGTTTGTTTGGGGCGATGGGGCCGGTCGATAAATGAGTCTGTTGACCTGTCCTTCAGCAAATGGCTGCCCTTTGCTTCTTTGTCTGGACATGGTTTTGTAACAGAATTATAAGATTGTATCTGTTGATACCAGAATGTCAATAATAAAAGGATATGTAAATACGTAAAATATATATGCAAGTTGTGTAAAAGAAAAAAATCTTCAGCTGAACCTTCTGATTGTTATAGCTTTCAGGTCTTCAACCTTTTTCAGGTCAAGAATCGTTTGAGGGACAAAGCATATTGTAAGAGTGTTGAATTTTAGGTCAGGCCTATAATAACATACTTAAAGGAATAGTTCACACTAAAAAGAAAGAAGGAAAAAAAAAGATGATATTTTAAAGAATGTCGGTAACCAGACAGTTGATGGTCCATAATAGGAACAAAACACTATGGAAGTCAATGGGGACTATCAACTGTTTGGTTACCGACATTCTTTAAAATATCTTCTTTTGTGTTCAGCAAAAGAAGGAAACTCATACAGGTTTGGAACAAGTTGAGGGAGAGTAAAAGATGACAATTTTAATTTTAGGGTGAACTATTCCTTTAACAATGCAAAGTCATTAAAATGATAATTAATGATTTCAAGAGGTGTTTAAATCATGTTACAAAACAGGGGTACCTCAGGATTCAGTGCTTGGTCCTTCTATTCTATTCTCAATCTCATTGGGCCATCCTACTGCTGATGCTATCATAAAACTGCCATCATGACAGGAAACTTAAATGCAAGGGGGAATGCATGTCTCTCACAGTATTTCTATTCCTTATTTTCTTGCTCTCTATTTTAGTCTTTCTTTATCTTTCTGTGCTCAGCTGTATGGTTTTAATCCTTCTCTCAGTAATAGAGAGGATTATTCTCCCTTGTGTTAACTGAAGCCTTTCAGTGTCAGTTCACAACAGCATTTCAATGAACCGCAAGAGAAGTTTGGTGTGACGTGGTTTGCGATTGGCTCTGGTAATTTATGTTTACACTAATTATATCAGACTGCATACTAATAGGAACAGTGAAGAAACTGATCCCGTTATCAAGATTGATAACACCTGATGACTCAGTAATATGTCTGTATGACTGTTTCTCTGCACAGGGGCAAGGCTAGAAAAGGTAAGAAAGGTAAGCCTGTTTTATTTATAAGGTAGGCAATTTCGGAGAGACTAGCAATAGCAAGCTGGCCTTTAGATCATTAGATCACACCGCTCTCCTAAGCCATGCCTCCTCCAAAGCGCACACAGTAGAGTCTGCAAAGCGTCATGAGACGTCTCAAAGCACATAACATTACAACTAGGGATGGGGCCGATCCGATCCAGTATCGGTATCGGGTCCGATACCAGCGTAATTCACGTATCGGATTTTCCCGATCCAACCTGCGGAGAAATCCGATATCCATGAGCCATGTCTGCGCTTTAACGTTGTTTGCTGAAATGACTCCAAACGTGATTCCCGCCGGCTTGTCAGCTAGCTGGCTGCAAATTATGGAATGGATTTCCTGAATGGAGGCGCGGCTCAATGAGATACAGAGTTATGAGACTCCCCCGCTCAGGAAATCCATTCCGCAGTTTGCAGCCAGATAGCAGTATAATATTGAGCAGCATTGTGGCTAGCCAACATGTCAGCTGTGTGGAAATACTTCACACTGCAAACAACGGAGAGCAAGACTAAACCGTTTGCTAAACCGTAATTCAGAGAGGTGGAAGCTCCCTCGCGTCGTACAACACAACGAACGCAATCAAACATTTAAGAAAACAGACAAGTTCAGACAAGACTAGGGTGACATTTAAAAGATGATAATCAGGGCTTGACATTAACAATCAATCAATCTGCGTGTGTATTTCGACTGTGGCATGTAACACTCACACTAGCCACTTTGAACTTATTATGGTCTTCTCAAAAGCCATCTGTTATAATCGCGTTGCGCATTATAACCAATCACATGTGTTTCTATTGAGTTTATGAAGAAGATAATCAGAGGCGTTCAGATTAGCGGAGTTTAGTTCAGAGCGCGCGCCGCTCTCACTCGCTGAAATCTACACTCAAAGCAGAGATGAACATGCGATGTACGCAGGAGATTCATTCATCATACAGTGAAAATAGTTTCAAACAAACACAGCAGAACATAGCGCATCTTATATGACCGGCATAAAGATGGCTTGACGTTCGCAAATTTAGGGACCGTCTCTAAAGTTACATAAAACATTGGTAGGCTTTACACATTTTTTAACTTAAATGGCATTTGAAGAGAATGACTTAGTCATAAAACTGACTGTAAAGTGTTCTAGGTGTCAGGTATGATGCACACCTTTTGGTTTTTTAATATTGAATAAAATAAACTGTCAAATCATAGGAAAATATATGCTTTCACTAGGATACTGTATGGGCTCTTACACAAAATATGCTAGATTTAAATGTGTCATAGCTGATAGAACACTGATGAGAATATTGCTTGAGAATATATTTACAGAGATAACATTAGAGATTAGAGATATAATATTAGAGATTTATGCATTATGCATTGCCATTGACGACGGCCATTATAAGGAAGGAAATTCCACAGAATCTATCTTAAAAAAGTGCGTAGAGCTGCTTGATTTATTTTTTTGTTTGTTGATTTTCAAATATAAATTGATAACAGTGATAATTTGGGTCACTATTATCATGATGTGAAATTTCCATACCATTTCATCCCTAATACGTACATATCATACTTACATGTTGAGAGGAGTTTATTTCAGCATCATATAAAATCAACAATAATGATAATAATAATATTAAAGCAAACACAGCTCTGGTATCGGAATAGTATCGGTATCGGCCGATATCCAAATTCAGCTATCGGGATCGGATCGGAAGTGAAAAAATGTGGATCGGTGCATCCCTAATTACAACAATGAACGTTAACAACTTACAGAGCTCTTACTTGTACCACCTGACTGCTGCAGATTCATTTCGGCGTTGATAGTGTTGACACAGAAATACATAAATCTGAGCCTGAGTATGTGAACAGGTCTGGATAGAACGTCAAGGGGTTGCCATTTTGTAATTACGGGCATGACATGGTGTGAACTCAGCATAAGCTAGTTGTTTTGGTTCAGGAGGAACTGTAAAAGGCAGCTGCTGTTAGTTTATGGCGCTCTGTGACTACATTTCTGCCTAGCCTCATGGAACGTGCTGATCCAATCATCGGACCGAATGCAATGACTGGACGAAAAATGTTTTGGTCCTGATCAGTGGCGGCGTTCCACAAAGACCTAGGGTATGGCATCTTCTGGCCATACAACGACGATATTCCCAAATAAAAACATTATATCTAAACAAAATGTGGACAAAAATCCACTAAAAGAACTTAACAACAATGCAAAACTAACGCAAATACTGAAACAGCCATAAGCCTTCACTGTGTCCTAACCAAACGCGACACATAAGGATAATTATATTTAACATGTTAATCAGTTTTTTTTTGCAGGCTAGGCTAACCAGCCGTAATAACTTTTTTTTCTGCTGCATTATTGTGGCTGGAACAACATACAAAGTATGACCATTGCAGACTATGTGCTTTATTTAATGAAAATACGAATTTAAAGTGAGTTTGAATATCATTTTCGTGACCTTTACAGACATAACCTAGGCCTACTGAAAGCAACAATGGATAATTCACCTCAGATCTTGAAAATAAATTAAAAGAAACTACTATGTTCAAACTGTCAACTCGCGTATTGAACAAACAAGCGTATTCTATAATAAAAAAAAATTTCAGTCTATGTTTATTTAATCATGCTAAAATAGTGTAAGGTTTAGGAATACGATACTTATCCATTTAGTTGCGAATGCAGTCAGTGCGCTTGAAGAGAGAGCCCACCCACATGCTCTTCTGACTGGCTGTGATTTTTGATTGATTGTTCTCGGGTCGAGTCAGGTTTGCCGCTGAAAATCTTGTTGCATCGTGTCTGGTTAGGACATCACGTTCGTTTAAACAGAACTAATGAGCAGCATCATGAGCTGTTTAATTCCCCTGCTTGTCTGAATGCCAGGGTATGGCAACTGCCATACTCTGCAATATGTAAACGCCGCCCCTGGTCCTGAGACTTCCACAGAAGATGTACAGTGGTGGCCAAAATTATTAGAACACCTGACAGATCTGAAAATATTGACATGATTTAATTTCATAATGTTCATGAAACATGCAGATGGTTGCTCTGAGCACAACAAATATCAGATGAAGTGAGTCGTACTGTTTATATCCACTTTTAACTTTAATATTTGGTATGTCCACCTTTTGCAGCAATTGACCTATCGGTAAGCCCCTCCCCTCGAACGCAGATGAGCCAATAGCAGTTGAGTATCAGTTGTGCTGGGACCAGAACTCAAACATATTTAGGTGTCAGCGCCATAGAGAAACATTGGAAAATCCGAAGCTCTCATCGGTTTGATTGTGTTTGTGCTACAAAAATGCTAAAATGTCGTGCCTGAGGTACTGTAACACTGATTCCAGGGATCCTGAGAGGATTTTCTGTTTGTCATAATCTCGTTAAGTTACGATTAAAGTCCCTGCTAACATACAAACGGACATAACTAACTGTTCTCACATCATGTAACACTGTAGGTCAAAAACACGAAGGTCTACATTTCAGTGCCTCTCCATATTAAACTGGTTATATGTAAATTAATTTAATTTTAGATACGTTTAAGGTCTACATTATCTGTCCTACTAAGGAGGACTCCTATTTTGATGGGAATTATAGTCTATGGGTAGTGAAAGGGAGAGCTCGCACGCAGTTTATCGGAGTTGTTTTGCAGATACAAGTTATTAACTGCACCCCCAAAAAGTCATAAGCTCTGTGTATATGTTTGTTTACTGTTAGTTGTATATGTTTTTTCTGTGTAATTTGCTGTGTATGTTAATGTAATGCAACGGAGAGAGATAGTTTGTGAATGAGACGTTAATGGGCACTTCTTATGCTTTGTTTGTTCAGCTCTTACGATGATTTTTTGGAGTGAAAAAAGACTTAAGGCCTGTTCACACCGGGACGATTTTCGCGCGCGTTTATCGCCGACGTTTAACGCCTCGTGACTAAACAATGGGCGCCAATGTGAGTGTTCACACCGACGCGTAAAACGTCAGGCGTAAAAGCGTCATTTTTAAAAAAATGCCTCGGGTTCGTTTTTTTTTTTGACGCGGCGCGTTAAAAACTGGCCGACCAATCAGATCGGCGCTTTTGTTCACGTGCCTGGAGCTGCTGAAGTTACAGTAAAACACGACTTGGTGGCGCTCAAGCACAAAACGGTCTAGCCGAGCACACATTGGCGAAGAAGACAATGCAACGAGGAAAGATGAACATCGAGCTGCTGGTCTCGTTGGTGTCTGAACACAGAGAGTTGTTTGACAAACGCCACAGTGACTACAAAAACTATTGTTTAGCGTTATGAATAATCTTCAATTTACATATGTGGTCGTTTAATCTGCAGTGATGTCTGTTAACTGTGTGTTATGCTTTACAATTGAGTGAATTTTATGTCTTGTCATTCAATATAATATCAGACAACGAACTAAGCAGTATGTTTCAGAATATGGATTGTATTATAAATTTGTTTTTATATCATTATTATTTAGCTAAAGGTTAAGTACTAGTGAAAATGTTTTATATATATAAATATATAGAAATGATTGATGAGAGTGTAAATGCTGAATAAGAAAAATGTTTATAGTTAGTGCTAATATTCAGTCATTACTATGCAAAAGTTATACATGTGTTGACCATGTAATATGCTGCACAGTTGTCAAATGCATAGTTTTATTGATTTCATTCGTAGTAAATGCAGAGACGAGAAGCCATCAGTAGCGTACCTCTCTTAATTTTTCTTCCTCATTTTCAGGAGAGTACTACAAAAGCAACCTGCACTGACACACTGTATCTTAAAATAAATCACTGTCACTGTTTAGTCTCAAGATGCACACCAACTAACTTCAGTGATTTAGCATTAAGCTTTGTATTTAAACTGGGCCATTTATGTAGTAGAAATGTGAAATTATTTTTGAATTTGGTGCCTTCTAGACTGAGAAAAGACAGAAAATGTATTTTTGTCTCATGTGGATGAAAGACAACAACTCCCAGAATGCACTTGCTTCGCTGCACTACGAGGCCACTCCGTACAAGGTTGTTTTGATCTTCATAGTAATACAATCACTTCGTTCAGTTATAGAACAAACACTACAATTAAAAACTGAACGTGTCTTTTCACTATATACCAAGTGTTCTAATAATTTTGGCCACCACTGTATGTATATATTTTCAATATTTAGAATTCTACTATTGAGAGCTATCAGGATGTGAAGAGAGTTTTAACCGTTACTATTTGCTTTGAAGTCTGACAAGTCTATGTCATTGCTGTAACAAGTGTGTAAACAACTCAAAATTCAAATGTTCAAAAAGGACATTTAGGATGTCAACGGTGACTTAGCTGTTGTCATGGTGACTTTTTATGTTTTCTTTTTGATTGGCCACTTGAAGCTGTGCAGCTACCGTTTGATACGTTTCCTCCTTCGCCCCCAAACACGACCACAATAAGAACCCTGCAATTCATCAGTAACTGTGGCACAATAATAAGCCATCATCTTGAGCAGATACTCTGACAAGATGATAAAAGAAAAACAGATGAAAAATGCTCTAATGCTGTCTAAAAGAAAAATGTAAAAAACAAACCAAAAAAGCCCCCCAATGCCTTATGTACGACCAGATTTCTAAAGTCTTCATCCTGTCCTTTCTTAAAAATACAGGCACTTCAAATGGCCATTGATCAAGGCAAACGGCAAATATCCTGGTCCGTAATGCCAAATGCAATTACAGCCACCAGATGGCATTGTTGCCACACGACAATCTGTGTAGATGTTATCTACTCAAATTGTAAAAACTAAAGCTGTTGCTTACAGGGACTGCTGTCTTCTCCACTGGACTAGAGGCACTGGTTTCAGTTTCTATAAGTGGGTCACTTGCGTATCACAGTCAGGCCCTCGTTGTTCTGGGCCCCTTCCTCATGTGCAGAGAAACAGAATAGTGACGCCTTATGCATACTCATCAGAGGGGTCATGGGTTGCTCTGAAAAAGCACTGCAGTACTCTGCACTGCGGATGCACACACACACACAAACAATCTCTCATTCTTTTATTTTTTTTTTATTTGAATGATACTATAAGAGGGCACAACCAGAGGGATTTTCAATTTTAGCAAGGTTACTCTTAAATTGGTCTGTGCGCTCTCATTCAGAATTAATAACGGTAGGTTGATGGATGCTCTGGGGCCAAACAAAGCCGCCTTTTTTGTTAAAGAGGCTCACATTAGGACAGCTTTAATAACCACAGAGAAGAACTTCTATATTACTTTTGTAGGGGAAGTCACACTGTTTAAGTGAAGAATAAATGAAGGGATAAAGTCGGATATTTTGAAGGACGAAGAGTGACGTGGCACTTCTTTTCTGAGCCTATTCTGAATCTACACTCTACCTAACATAGCTGAGATTCTGAAAAAAAAAAACTTAAATGAATTTGATAGCCTACAGAATTTCAGCAATGTCAAGTACAAAGGACTGATGGTTTACATTTAATTTGACAATGACAACACTAGGAATGTTAAAATGCCATGATGTGAATGTAAAGCTTCTTTAGCACGCCTAATACAATCTTAAAATGAACTCAACAAGGACGTACACTTCAGATAATGGCTGCTCAACTCTCTCTCTCCCTGGTTTATGTACTTAAAAATAACTTCAAAAAATTTCACATCATCAACAGACCTATCTTGGAGTCTGAGTTGGGTAAGTCACTCTAAAAAAAAAAAACATTGATCACACTTCAGATTAGGGTCCAATTCTCACTATTAACTAACTATTAACTACGACTTTTGCCTCAATAAACTACTAATTACATATTAATTGCTATTAAAGGGGTGATGAACTGAGAAATCAACTTTCCCTTGAGCTTTTGATATACACTCACCTAAAGGATTATTAGGAACACCAGTTCAATTTCTCATTAATGCAATTACCAATCACATGGCAGTTGCTTCAATGCATTTAGGGGTGTGGTCCTGGTCAAGACAATCTCCTGAACTCCAAACTGAATGTCAGAATGGGAAAGAAAGGTGATTTAAGCAATTTTGAGCGTGGCATGGTTGTTGGTGCCAGACGGGCCGGTCTGAGTATTTCACAATCTGCTCAGTTACTGGGATTTTCACGCACAACCATTTCTAGGGTTTACAAAGAATGGTGTGAAAAGGGAAAAACATCCAGTATGCAGCAGTCCTGTGGGCGAAAATGACTTGTTGATGCTAGAGGTCAGAGGAGAATGGGCCGACTGATTCAAGCTGATAGAAGAACAACTTTGACTGAAATAACCACTCGTTACAACCGAGGTATGCAGCAAAGCATTTGTGAAGCCACAACACGCACAACCTTGAGGCGGATGGGCTACAACAGCAGAAGACCCTACCGGGTACCACTCATCTCCACTACAAATAGGAAAAAGAGGCTACAATTTGCACGAGCTCACCAAAATTGGACAGTTGAAAACTGGAAAAATGTTGCCTGGTCTGATGAGTCTCGATTTCTGTTGAGACATTCAGATGGTAGAGTCAGAATTTGGCGTAAACAGAATGAGAACATGGATCCATCATGCCTTGTTACCACTGTGCAGGCTGGTGGTGGTGGTGTAATGGTGTGGAGGATGTTTTCTTAGCACACTTTAGGCCCCTTAGTGCCAATTGGGCATCGTTTAAATACCACGGCCTACCTGAGCATTGTTTCTGACCATATCCATCCCTTTATGACCACCATGTACCCATCCTCTGATGGCTGCTTCCAGCAGGATAATGCACCATGTCACAAAGCTCGAATAATTTCAAATTGAACATGACAATGAGTTCACTGTACATAAATGGCCTCCAGTCACCAGATCTCAACCCAATAGAGCATCTTTGGGATGTGGTGGAACGGGAGCTTCGTGCCCTGGATGTGCATCCCACAAATCTCCATCAACTGCAAGATGCTATCCTATCAATATGGGCCAACATTTCTAAAAAATGCTTTCAGCACCTTGTTGAATCAATGCCACGTAGAATTAAGGCAGTTCTGAAGGCAAAAGGGGGTCAAACACAGTATTAGTATGGTGTTCCTAATAATCCTTTAGGTGAGTGTATAAAAGGTCATGGGAATATAAGAATATCCTGTAAGTTTCAGAGCTGACTTAAAACTTCCTTGTTATTCAAAGAAAAGCTTTTATAGACACCAGGCCCAGAAAACAAGAGCTCTCAGAATATGCGGACCTCTTATGTAACTAGTATTCGACCGATATATCGGGCGATGCGCCACATAATCAACACCAGCCGCCACACAAATTGTGTTTTTTGGCAGCTGCCAAAGCGATTTTTTTATCAGGCTAAAGCCTTATTTGATCAGTGAGTGGTGTAGAAATGGACTACTGCGCTTGTGACAGGTGGTCGCATGTGTTGCTGAAAGCGAACGAGCAGAGAGCGCTCGCTGCCCCTCCTCCGGCCGCGCGTGTGCACTCACCGTCTTCAAACGGTCTTGCTCTCTCTCTCCCTCGCGAAATCAATTGAGAATTGACACGATGGTAAAAGGTCGGAAGGCCGAAGTTTCACGTGGAGCACTGGGAGATTTTTTTCCTGAATTACCGCTGGTGTTGCTCTATAAGAGGTTAAGTTAAGTGCACCTAAGCATTAAATGACTAGGTTGTAAATAGTTGGTTACTTTTAAAATTAAGTATAGTACAGTCAGTGTGCACTTTATTATGCTGCTTGCTTGTTGCTATACTATATGCAATAGTGTAATTATTTTATTTATGTTTAAATATTTATTTTCAGAATTTTAATTATGCTTAAATATTTATTTTCAGAATTTATTTTCAGCACTGAGCTCTTTTTTTACTTGTTCTACCTTACCTGTTTTTACTATTTGTTAAAATTTTTTTTTTTTGTACAATACAAAATAAATTGAGACTTGTAACATTGTTATCATCATGAACATTGTGTCATTTTTATGATGTAAATTGAGGGGACAAAAGCAGAATCGGCTCCAAATATCGGCTCAAGAAAATCGGCAGCCTGTATCGGTCATCAGGTAAAGCTGATGAAAAAAAATTGGTATCGGCATCAGCACTAAAAAAATCTGTATCGGTCGAACCCTATACGTAACAGGACCTAGACGCCGCCTCTACAGATAAATATAGCCTCAGAGATAAACATAACATTCAAAAACATAAAACAAATCTTACCAAAACTTTACGAAAATTACACAAATATTGTTTTTAGAGATAACCAATGACAACATACCTTTCTGAGAGCTTTTTAGCAAACCCAAAATCTGTCAGTCGAATGTGCCCCTCGCTGTCCAGCAGTATATTCTCTGGTTTTAGATCTCTGTAGACGATTTCTTTGGAGTGAAGGTATTCAATGGCGCACACGATTTCAGCTGAATAAAACATTCCGATGCTGTTGCTGAAACGTCCTCGGCTGCGTAAATAGCTGAAGAGTTCACCGCCATTCACGTATTCCATCAACATGTACAGTAAGCGATCATCATGATGTGTCCAGAACCTGAGAAAGGTCCACGTCATATTTACATGTGATTTGGTCATACAGAAGTCAATGTATACTTGCCATGAACTTGAAGCAGTCAGGCTACACATTATAAGACCTGGACTTACACAACGAAAGCATTATACAATTATATTAATGCAATTCTATTAATGGATTTATTAACTTTTCCAGGTCTAGAAATACTTTTAAATACTTATAAGATGTTGAGGGGTTGAATTAAAATAAGAAATATCTTGATTTTTTCTTGAGGCACCCTGGTTGAGAACCACTAGTATAGATCAGCATTTTTATGTAAAAACATTTATAATAGATTTAAAGATGACACATTCAATGTTCTGAAATTATGTTCTGAAGTGATTGTAGCAGGTCAAACAACATTTGACATTGATATGTTTGGTACTTCAGCACATTGAAACGTTTATACTGCACACTGAAATGTTTATACAGATCATAACCCAGTGTGTTTGAGACAACAGTGTATAAACAGTGTTCTCAATTCTGTTAGCCTACATGTTAATGTTGTGCAGTGTTCACTCACAGTCTGACAAGGAAAGGATGGTTCACCTCCGTCAAAACCTCTTTCTCATTATGTACGTGTTGCTCCTGCTTTAGACGAATAACATCTGGGATCTTCATCGCCTTCAGAGCAAAGAAACTTCTTGTCTTTTTATCCTTCACCAGAAAAACCCTTCCAAATGTTCCTGTACCTGAAACAATGTGGAGAACTGACATAATGAGAATGGCTACAATGCAAAAATTCCACAATGGCCTCACAAAATTCAATAAAAAGATAAACTTAATTTACAGTGGACCGAAAATGTATGGACTATAGGGCTGTCAATAGATTACAATTTTTAATTGCGATTAATCGCACCTTTGTTGTCGTGAAATTAATAATACGCCATTAATCTCATTAAACGCATTAATTTTGGCATAATTTGCTATATCCAAACTAAACAATCAGATTGAAGGGTGATTCTCACAAAACTGTATTTTCTGCAAACTTCAAGGATCATTGGAGACTCCAAAATGACACCAAATAACCAAATATAAGGAGTCCATATAATCCTTTATATAACAAATTAAAATTACATAAAGAAACTTTACAGAATTCATAGTGTATAGTGTGTGTACAGAGCAACAACATGAGATTGTTTTAAATGTTAGACGTCATACTGCGATACCGAACAGGACCACACGGAGATGCCAAAAAACTGCTAAATCAAACGCTTTGATTGCATAAACCTATGATTACTAATCACAACAACGTACATATCGTTAGCCTCATAGCATAATTGCCTAAGTCCAAAAACATTTAAATATGATCTGGGCAATTATGCTATGAGGCTAACGATATGACAAATCAAACGAATGTACTGAAATGTGTCTGTACATGAATGCAGCGTGAGATTAGTGATCGAGAGCGCTCACATACACGGTTTGTTGTTTGTGCATCAATATAACAGACTCTCACACGCTGACTGTACGACTCCTGTAAATCAACAAAATTGCGCTCTTCAGAAACAATCGCAGAATACGACAGAGCTCATATTTTAAAGCAAAGCACACTGGAACGAACAATTCACTAAAAACACAATGTGAGTCTCTATTCTCTCTGATATGATATATGTGATAATCAGCCTGGCCTTCATTACATTAGCACTGTTTGGACTGTTTGAATGAATTTCGATTACTGGATCAATGAACACTTTCCCAGAGTTTAACAGCTTAAAATGGCCTGATCACAAACAGAGAAGCAGAATCGAGTTAAAGAGTTAGAATGGAAATTACCTCCTACCAGGGTTAAGAGTGCTTGTAGATGCTCGGTGTGATTGCGATAAACTCCTGACTTCTAACATCATCTAACTGCGTGACGAAAATGACGTTAAAGACACAACTTCACGTACTTCTGTAATTTATTTGCGTTAAATAATTTTAACACGTTAAGGACTTTAAATGAATCGCATGCGTTAACATTGACAGAACTAGTATGGACACTTACGACCACTCTATTCCACTTTTTAAATTAGACTACAGATGAGACTACAGTTTGTGTTTGTTCTTCACAGAGCTCTGTTCTCCACAGATGAATGGGACTCAGAGCAGGGAGTGTAAAACTCTCAAAGACGACCCATCTCAAAGAAGTCTTTGATTTCTACTGTATGGGGACATGGGTTTCAGTGGGTAAAAGATCTTACGCTACACACGTATGATCAATAGCAACAGAGAGAGCTCTCAAGCTGAGAGAGCAGGGCACCTTGAACCTCCCACCAAATCACAGGCTACTCAGTCTCACTGGAGCACTGTTACAAGCTTGACAGGTCAATACCAATAGAAGACAACTCGACAGGCTATTTGGACTAATACAACCTATTATATGTCCTTAGACCTAAGCCTCACACTAAATGCTTAACTAATCCTTGATGATAAACCAAAAAAAGCCTTAAAGCATGGTGAGAAAAAAAAAAAAAAAAAGCCCTGTTGTGTGTACGTGAGGAGTTGGCATTCTTTGCGGGTACTATTAGCAATCGGGTCAAGAGGCGGAAAACCACAGTCGTGGAGTGGCAGTTGTTTGTGTTTAAGGGGCATGAAGTGGATCAAGGAGACGTGAGATACCACAGAGAGGCTTGTGTATTATTTGTTTAACCAAGCTTCAGCTTGAGAAAGACATTTTAAGTATAATGCCAGACACCTGGGTCAGATCAAACATCCCTGACATTTTGAGAGATATCTTTAAAAAAAAAGAAGGCTTTTAAATTGACACTACCATACAAATGTTAGGGTCAGCAAGAAAAAAAACAAAAGCACAAGTTTTTAACATTGATGATGATAAGAATAATTTTTTTATTTGTTTTACCACTAAATCAGAATATTAGAATGATTTCTGAAGGATCATGTGACACTGAACACAGGAGTAATGGCTGTAATTCAGTCAGTTTAATATAGTATTTCAGTTTAAATGGCGTATACAGTCAAGCTAATTTCAACAAAACAAAAAATCTTTCAGTTTGATATTTTCACACATTTATAAAACATTTATGAATTTAAATTTCTGAAAACTGTTTCATAAAACTGTTGCCTAGTAATATTAAAATAATAACAATACAGTACTGTGACTCATTACTTTTCTTCCTTGTACACTACAGTAACAATGAAAGTGCAAATGTCAAAAGAAAGTTATATTTCAAGTAAAGTAAAAAAAGAAGCAAAATGTTTAATGTTATATTGAACATGGAACAAAGCCATGCTCCAAGTATTCGTAATGGGGAGTTTTCGACGACCTACATTTCCTTGTAGTTGCATCGTGATGAGCTACGAGCTACAACACAGACGGAATAACTGACATGGAATGTTGGCATTTAACACGTTTACCTCACACAAGGAATCTTTGTTCAGAGACCACTTTGTTGGCATGGTTACACAAGCAGGGTAGAAAACAAATGCCTTAGCTTTCAGTGGGGAGGAGACTGGATTGGTAACGTGAAGTAAAACAACTGTGATGATGACACATTAGATCATGTTTCCTGCCAGTTACAGGAAAATCTTCAAATGAGTTGGTTTTATTGTATTATAATTCTGATATTGTAAAGTGAAGTCACTATAAAATACAACAATATATCACTTTTACATGCACCCAAAAAACGGATTTTGGCTCAATCGGACTGAAAAGCTTTCATGTAAAATCTCAATTTATTCAATTGAGCTTGATACAAATTAAATTTCAATCAAATTGAAAGGGGTGGGACTGGAAATAATCTGAACAATATAGAAAAAAAATGACCGAATTCACATTTTAGCCCCGATTTTGACTTGCAGACAGGTTTTGCGAAATCGCTGACAAATGCCCAAAATCATAGACAAATCGGTGCTCGTGCACGTGAGTGACAATCACGCAGGGTGAATTATCAAAGACGCGATCTGAGAGAATCGCAGACTAGTCGGCGACGACCGTGAGATATTTGGCACGCTAAATAGCTGGACTTGTCGGCAGTTCAAACTCCTGCTGTGTGAAATGAGTTTAGACTGAAAAATACATCAGCGATGACCTACAGCCAATGAGAGATCAAGATACAGGGCAGCAGGAGGTTCAATTTTTTTTTTATGCCATATATACACTCACCTAATGGATTAGGAACACCTGTTCAATTTCTCATTAATGCAATTCTCTAATCAACCAATCACATGGCAGTTGCTTCAATGCATTTAGGGGTGTGGTCCTGGTCAAGACAATCTCCTGAACTCCAAACTGAATGTCAGAATGGGAAAGAAAGGTGATTTAAGCAATTTTGAGCGTGGCATGGTTGTTGGTGCCAGACGGGCCGGTCTGAGTATTTCACAATCTGCTCAGTTACTGGGATTTTCACGCACAACCATTTCTAGGGTTTACAAAGAATGGTGTGAAAAGGGAAAAACATCCAGTATGCGGCAGTCCTGTGGGCGAAAATGCCTTGTTGATGCTAGAGGTCAGAGGAGAATGGGCCGACTGATTCAAGCTGATAGAAGAGCAACTTTGACTGAAATAACCACTCGTTACAACCGAGGTATGCAGCAAAACATTTGTGAAGCCACAACACGCACAACCTTGAGGCGGATGGGCTACAACAGCAGAAGACCCTGCTGTTATATATATACACACACACACTATATATATATATATATATATATATATATATATATATACAAAAACAGACCAGTGTGAAAAACTCTTGAACATATTTTTAAAAAGTCTATGCTGCAAACTTTACATATTTCACATACTTTCACATAAAATCCAGTGTTTAGTTAATCCTGATAAGCGCTCATTGTCACAGTTTTCTTCTTTGGAGTCACAGCATCTTTGTTTTCATGCGGACCATTTAAGAACCTGATGCACACATCTCCATCCTGTAGAATTAAACCAAACCAATCAGATGATGACATCAAAAATCCTAAAGTGTGTTTCCAGTTAAGTGTGCCATATGCATCAGACGTTCAGCCAGCAGTCCGTGGGTGTGACGGCTGATGCTGAGACTAGCAAAGAATATATTTATATTGGCTTTTGGATTGATGAACAAAAGTTCAAGACTCTTAAAATCGGCATGAAATCAAAATTAGGGTTACTTACTTTGTTAGTGCACATTACTAGTCTTGTGGTGAACAATTCATCCATGCTAGTTGATTCCCATTTTTTATTTGTCTAGATCATTATTGATCAAAATCTGGAAATGTTCTTCCACTCTGGAATGGCCTTCCTTCTATGATGATGTCAGTTTGATGGCTCGGGTATAACTGTCAGGCATTGATTAATTCTTTACAAATTAACCCAACTTTTGTGAATTTTGAAGACATAGGGCCAGATTTACTAAAATTTCAGAAAAGTGTCGATGGGAGTGGACAGTTCTGCGGGTCGTCAGCAGATCACTCGCAGAACTGTCCACTCCCATCAGCGCTTTTCTGGAATTGCGCTCTCGCACTAATTTGCTCTGTTCAGTGTAACATCAATGTTACATTTTCACGCCCCTAAACATGATGCAGAACAAAACAAACTGTGATTGGGTGCTTTACATGTCAGTCAGACGGCCTCTGGGCAGTCCTTAGCCATTGAAAGCTGCGATAGAGTCCATACCTTCTTCCTTAAAGAACACAGACACAGCCGGATCATTTCCATAATGACCAGTGCAATCTATCAGTTACATCTGGTTTAAGACGCACTTTTTTGGGCTGTAAATAATGGTGCAAACACCAGTTAATTGACGAGCGCAAAGCTTTGCAAATCACCTCACGTGATTCATTTAAATACTCTCCTTTCATGAATTTTGAGCCTGAAAGGGGAACTCCTACAAATGCATATGCAATAAAGTCAGCCGCAAAAATAACCCTGTCCACGCCTTTTCAGAGCCAATTTATCACTGTGCGTCTTTAGTAAATCCTGACAGTATTTTTTTAACGTCAAGCTAGCACAAGCTGTGAGTAAATCTGGCCCTAAATACATTCACCAAAAAGCTAAATAGGCCTATAGGTTATAAACACTATAAACTACACCATGATCGCTAAAACGTCAACACCACGAAGCTTCTGATGACTCTTTCTATAATATATATTTTTTTAATCTATGTTGTAAAGTTTTAGTTAAAATTGTTTGCAAGAGTGCGAACAACAAATACAACAAAGCTGTAAAAGACTAGTAGTGTTGTCAAAAGTGCCGACTTCTGTACCGAAATTTTAAAAATGTGATGCTTTGAGCGGTGTTGATCAGAATCGTTAATAGGGATGCACCGATCCAATACTCAGTATCGGCTCCGATCTGCCATTATTTGCAGGATCGGGTATCGATCAGACAGGACCAATCCAAATCCGATACTGTGCGTATAACTTAATATTCTGTGTTATTGTTAAGCCCCAGTGCCCCACAAAAGGCACAAAAACATTATAAAGCATCATCAACTCTTCTTTGTGCACCATATAAAGTGTTCTGAAGCCATTCCATAGTTAAATGTAATGTACAGATTAATATTTAATCATTAAATTCAAGTTCACGAGAATGCTTCCCTCCGCTGCGTCTGTCAGACATTCTCCATTCAGCTTTAAAGGTCCCGCTCTTCGTGTTTTTTTGAAGCTTTGATTGTGTTTACAGTGTGCAATATAACATGTGTTCATGTTTCGCGTGTAAAAAAAAAAAAAAAACGGTATTTTTAACACAATGTACTTATCTGTATACCGCTGTTTTCACTGTCCTAAAAACAGGCTGATGAGTTCCTTTATTCTATGAAGTCCCTCCTTCAGAAATACGTAACGAGTTCTGATTGTGCCAGCGATTCCCGTGTTGTGATTTGACCGCAGCTTAGCAAACGTGTCACGGTTCCTGTGTTGTGATTCGACAGCAGCTTAGCGCACATGGAAAGGTCACGCCTCTTAACGGGAGATATATGCGCTTAATGATCTTTACAGCGTCCCTGGGAAAGCCAAACAAAGGTGATTTGACTCCGGGATGAAAATAACAGCGTCTCGACGACATGGCGACAAACACACTCAAACGCAACACTTCCTTTTCTCCACGCGACACGTCCTCTTCTCCACGTGGGACAGCAACAAGACCACGCCCCCTTTTTTCACGTATTCTTGTGGGCGGAGGTTAGTCTGTTCTACTGTTCTACTGACGTCATTTATGAAGGAAGTACCAGGATGTAGTCCAAGCCAGCCGTTCGCTGTAGGCTTTGAAAGGGAACTTCTGTTAAATAAAATATCTTGCTTGGCATTGAACTTTGAGCTTTATAATTTTACAGGTATTATTTATGCTCTAACAGCAACATTACACTAACTAAAGTTTGAACAATGGGATCACGAAGAACGGGACCTTTAAACGTGTCGCGTTCGGTTACGAAAGTCAACACGATGAAACTCTCTCCAAGATGATTCAGTGTTCCTGTTATTACACTTAATCTGTATAAAACACTTTCGCATGACTTGACTTTATCTTGCTGAAGTTTAATGCTGTAAACCATGCTAACATTACTTTCTACCGGGTGTCTGTTAGATCACAACACTACTAGATTGTGTTGTTCTTCACACATGGTAAATGAAGTGTTACGCCTCAGTAAAATATTGCATAGACAGATACACTACGCATAGATATATCTTCCCTTTGTGTTTTAAAGTTGAACTTTTCAATGCGGACGGAGCGGCTGGTGTGACTCTGTTGCTTCAAGCACATCATCCTGTGCACGGGATGCGCATACGCGCCACTCTCTTCTTCTTCTTTTGGCTTTTTATAGCGGTTGGCAAACAAACGATAGGTGCATTCCCGCCACCTACTGGACTGGAGTGTGGCCCATTGATGAATATGGAAGAACTAAGTAATTAAATAAATGATAAAAAGAGATAAAAAAATAAATAAACAAATAAACTTTACAAAAAAAACAAAAAAACATTACCTTTTAAATCCTATTAAACACAACTACCTTTCTTAAGAAATCCATTAATGCATTGTATATTCTATGATGGTTTAGTCCATCATTCAGCATTGTTTTAAGTGTAAGTTTGCCTATCCCCAATTCTTTTAATTCTTCCAATAGAAATACTCGTTCATTTTCATAAGCATTACAATATAATATTACATGCTCTACGGTTTCTGCTGATCCACATAAACTACAATTCCCAGACTCATGTTTACTCATTATATAGAGAGAATAATTTAAAGCCGTATGCCCAAGGCGAAGTCTGGTAATAACTGTATCTTCTCTTCTACTGCCAAAATTAGCTCTTTCAACCCCTACTTGATTTTGGGTATGAAAAAGACGTCTTCCTCTTCCCTCCTCATTCCAAAATTCTTGCCACATTCTTTTAATTTCTGTTCTAATTTTAGCCTTAACTTCGTCTTTACTTAGTGGTATCTTGATTTCTATATGTGCAAATTTCAAAGCCTGTTTTGCTACATGATCAACTTCTTCATTTCCATCCACTCCCACATGTGCTGGAACCCACAGGAAACACATCTTAATTCCCAACTTATTCACTCTATACATACTTAAAAGAATTTCATATAAAATATCTTGTCTTGATGATCTTCCACTAATCAGACTTGATAATGAAGAGAAAGAATCTGAACATATCACCACATTCATTGACCGATTATCCTCCATCCACCTGATAGCTAATAGTATTGCTACCATCTCTGTTGAATATACTCCTACTTGATCTGATACTCTTTTGCCCATTTTAACTTGAAAATGTGGGACATATACAGCTGCTGAAGCTCGACCTGTTTCAGGATCTTTGGAACCATCAGTAAAAATTTTGATCTCTGAGTTATAATTCTGCTCAATATACTGCTTAACCATAACATCCTTTGCCATTACTCGACTTCCATCATTAATCATTTCTTGCAAATTACAATCGACCAATGGCAAAGCGCGCCACTCTCTATTGGAGCCGTTAGTATTATAATACCTTTACCACTATGAAAGATTATTAATAGCTTTTCTTGTTCTGCCCCATATTAATTTCTTAGTATAGGCCCTATATCTATAAATATATTTACTTGTTTTTCATGAATGTATTTTACAACATTTTACCAGATTTAGAGCTACATTAGAGCCCACACACTAAATGTTTAGATTTTATACAATTATTGTGCATTTGTGATTTTTCTAAAGTATAATTTTGTGCTTTTTATTCACTAATCTAGTTTATCCACCATCTAGTCTATAGTAGTATTTTTGTCATAGATTGTGATTTATTTGTATAATTTGTTGTTTTCTTTATAATGAAGTTGTCTGTATTTAGTAAATTGCGTTTAACTCACAAAAGAGTGATTATCAGTTCAACACACTGAGGTATAGAAATTCTACATAGATTTAAACAAAACTGCATTGATATCGGCCGATACTCAGAATTTTAAATATCGGATCGGTTCTGAAAAAAATGGTATCGGTGCATCCCTCTATCGTAAACACCTCTGACTGGCCATTCTGCTCGTGTTCTCATCGAATATGTCTGTAATTGGCTACAATGATCAAGGCACGGGAGCGTTTGAAAGCACACAGAAGTGTTTGAAAGTGTTTTGAAAGCGAGAGCATGATCCTGGTCCGCTGATAGACGGCAGCATTCAAACGCTCCCATGTGTATCTGCGTAAGTGCTCGGTGAAAAGCGTCATTGATGTATATTTACAAAATATTTTTGAAATGTTGATCACTGTAGCCAATAACAGACATATTTGAGGAGCGTGTGAGTACAATGGCCAGTCAGAGATGTTGTCCTTTTTTAAATTTCGGTACAGACTAGGTACCAAAGCCGGTACTTTTGAAAACACTACTAGTAAGTATACATTTCCTTGTTCAGCATGATGGCATTTAAAGGTAGGCAAGAGCGGCAATAGCAAGCTAGCTTTGAAAGCATGAGCTCCAAACCCTCCCTTCAGAACACACACAGCAGAAGAGACGAGAGACAAAGTCAACATTTCGTTTTTATTTGTGACAAATATTAAACTAGAGGCTAATGTTTGTGACCAAACTATCATGTTGGTTCGAGAGCCTGGACTTCGCTTGAAGCTGCGGCACATCTTGTAGCGGTGCCCACAAGGCTATGGTCTTATTTTATCTCTTTTAACACTCCCATGTAAAGCTTAATTCATATAGCATATTAAAAAAACTAAACTAGCACTCTTAATACTCCCATGCCAATGTTTAACCTATATAATTCACATTTCTATTAGGGTTGGGCGATGTCTACCAAATTGGCATCTAGGCCTGTCACGATAACAAATTTTGCTGGACGATAAATTGGCCAAGAAATTATTGCGATAAACGATAATATTGTCGTTCTGAGACCATTTTCATCTAAAATAATGATAATGGCATAATAATGAAGGTACACCTTTTCAAAGAACAATAAACTTTTATTTCTAAAAACTATTTAACACTCAAAAAAATTAACAAATTAATCACATTTCTTTTCTGTAATTAATCACGATTAATACGTTTTTAATGTTTTGATATTGTAATAATTTCAGTTACTCTCCAAATTAATGTAGAAACAATTTATTGACAGCATATTTTAAATATGTGTTGAATTGTCATGTTTTTATGAATGAAGGCCAGTATCAATGATGTCTATGAAACATTAATGGAATTACATTATATTACAGTATAACTGAAAGCTACCAATTACAATATTTATTAGGTTTTAAAAAAACAACTTTTAATTTAAGTGAACTTAAAACAATCTTTACATAACCCCATTATAATACATTTTATTTTTACCTGTGCCTTCCCTGTAAGACATATACAGAAATGTAATAGTTATCAAACACCTTTCTTAACTGCATAAATAATAAATTAAAAATAGATTAATCATCATTAAAGCTAAAATTTTCTCTGTTTCCGTTGTTCTTTGATGAACATTAATGACAGGCATCGTCAGTGCTCCTGTTACTTTAAGAACAGCCGCTGCCGAACATGACGCGGATCTCACGCGCTGTCCCGCGCATCTCATTTCCTCACAACTCTTTAAGTTCATTTAAGATGTTATTTAACTAATTTAAGACTCCTAATATGAGAATACGGGCGACATGTGTTGTTGTTGTTGTTGTTATTGTTTGTTCATGAGCAAAAGAGAACTCGATGTGAGCGTCTGTCTGTGCGTTGAGTGTGTCAGAGTGTCCCTCGATTAGCTGACATGAGACGCAGCCACACAGACAGGACATTGACATACAGCGCATTCTCTTGTGTCTTGTCGTGCTTAGAAGCATTTACATGTATAAGAGCGTGATCATATAATCACAATGTAACGCTCGGCAAAAATGGATATAAAAACGGACGCTGGAAATTATCACGGCCGGGAAAAATTATCGAGCTCATTTCGTTTTTATTGTGCGATTATTCGATTTATTGACTATCGCGACAGCCCTATTGGCATCACGATGTCTACAGTGAAACATTGCGATGGACGTGACATTTGGGGGTTGCGTTTGATCGTTAAGCTCCGTAATGTGGCGTGCATCAGGAGAAAGAGAGAACACAAAGAAAGAGAAGAGAGAATCACGTTGCCAGCCCAACATCGTGATGTCTGTCAGCCATCGTGATCGACGATGGCATTGTCTATCGGCTCAACCCTAATTTCTATAGTTTTTTATTTAATTACAATAAGAAAATAACAATACACATTAAGAATTATTTTTTGAAATACGGGGTATTAGTACTGCATTATAAGCAGGGGTTTTCAAACTGGGGTCCGGGGATTTTATTTATAATGCCATTGTATTTATAATGTCACACTTACTATTTATCTATATCTATAGACTATTATATAGATGGATTTTAGGAAGGGGGTCCCTCATAAAATGTTCATCATATTTGGGGGTCCTTGGCATCATAAAGTTTGAAAACCCCTGTTATAAAGCACATGGAAAAGAAAACAAGATTTTACTGTTCTGTTTAAATTCATCCTAAACAGCAAATGCTTACATTGGCTTTTGATTACTACATTAGGTTATGTGAATGTAATTTTTAAAAATTATATCGATTTTTTTTTGTTTTGTTTTTTGTAATCTCCACATAGCACGGTTAACTGCTACTCGCCAATACGAGCTGTGATACGTCTACTCCATAACATGTGAAAATCTCTGGTTATAGAGCCACTTAGTCAAGTGCAGTAATGCATTTCCCGCCACAACCATGGCAGTACCTGTGGTGGCAAAAAAAGCATTCTGGTTGAGTACCATTTATATGCTTGAGACAAACAATAAATAAACAGAGACAATTTCACACAGAGCGCTGGCTGAAGGCACAGAAGCTGACATTAGCTTTGTTTACATGGGCCCTAATAATCTGATTGTAATTAGATTAGTAGCACAATCAAAATAAAAAAGTAACATGTAACCATGTCAATCAGAATGAATTGGCCAGATCTGATTAAAATTTTATTCGGATTGCAAGGGGTGGTTTATTCCTTTTCTAATAGGATCGAGAGGACATGTAAAAACGTAATCGTATTGAAAATCGAAACTGGAGAGTACTGCGCATGTGCAATGGCGTAGAAATAGTGTAATGGCATATGATGCGTGGAACAAGCTGCTCTTCCTGTTGAATAAAGTGTCATAAATAAGTTTCATAAAATAAAATTGTAAATTCTCTTTCCACTCATCGTCTGTGAAGTGGAGCAGGACAACGTCCCACCAGTACTCGTTTCAGACTCTCATCCACAGATGACTGGTTTTGGGTGTGGGAAGGGGCATTTTTACTGCTTGATAAATAATAATAAATACATAAACGGCTCAATGATTCATGTGCTGGTCGTCTCCTAATTAGGTACCTGAAATAGATAAATATTAAGTCTGCTTTTTAAAACAAAGAAAAGGAGGATGGTTAGTATGAAACAACAGCAGGAAACTTGAACATTCATGCTGTGTGCATGTCAAAAGATTAAATCCAATCAGAAGTTTGTGACATAAACACGCACATGAACACAATCACTTTATTTAGCGTTCATGTAAATGTTAAACAATTACTACAGTCGGATTAATTAATTCAGATTCATTCAGATAAATGCAAAAAGTGTCCATTGTTTGGCTTCCTGGTCAGGACATCACTAGGGCTGTAATCTCCCAGTCGATTAGTCGATTATTAGTCGATACGTTCTGGCTCGACCAAAATTCTGATTGGTCGATTTTTTGCCGCGTTCATTTCGTTAGTTTTGCCGCGCCGCGTTCATTTCGTCAGGTGGAGAGCACTAATTGCTAATGGGGGTGTTTTCAGAGCAGCCCTGTTTCACAGGTAACAGTCTGTCTTCAGAACACCCCCTTGTTTCCACTTGGATTAGCCCAACCCGCTAGAGAAGAGAGACCGATTGAAGAAGGCTATAGTTTGCTGTATATTATTTATTTAATTGGGAGAGTGTTTTTTCTGCTCTTGATCTGGCTTGTTTAATAAATATTCCTTTTTTATTAAAGTGGACGTGCCTTTTGTGTTTAAGAGTAAAAGCTTTAAGTTAATAGTCTATTCGTGTCTCAGCCGCGAAGCTGAGCTGATCCTTCGAGCTGCACAGAGCGGATAGTGAAATGATAGTGTCTGTCAGTTATTATAATCCATATGACAAAAACAATTGTCTAAATTATGTTGCATATTCCTCAAAAGTTCTTGTGATGATATCACTAGTTGACAACGGAAATCAAAGGCTATGATGGTGCACGTGATGCAGCGCTGTCAGAGCCGACAGACTCGTGTGTCAGACTCATTTCAGTGCAAAATAATCAGGTCAAAAACGATTTAATATACTGCAAATAGCCTACTAGTGTTTATGTTTATTTATAATTCATTTAGGCAGACAACAAGGCTACCAAGTACTGCGCACAGTGTGCAGCTAATTAATTTAACGTTTTTTTTCCTAACGTCATTTTTAGTCGATTTTTAGTCGAAAATTTCAGGACCTCAGTCGACCAAGATTTTCTTTGGTTGATTACAGCCCTAGACATCACACACCTATGACACACACCCTCACGCCATTGGACCGATTTTGCAAGTGCTTCAAGACACAATCATGCAGAGGCGTTCCTACAGTGTCAATTCTCGCTGCAGTTTGAGTTCCCTCGAAAGAAAAAGACTATTTCAGCTTCCGTTTCATGCGGACAAAAAAGATAATATGATTTATGTCATTAAAAGTAAAAATATCTTCAGCTTGTGTTAACCACCAACCTTAATTAAGGCATTTAACCAAAAACCTATTAAAAAAAACTAATTACGAGGGAAAATTTGAGTGCAAAAATGCTAACATATTTCCAAATTTTAGAACTTATTTCTGCAGCATTTTATTGTAGGATGTTTTTGGTTCCTAATTAATTATTTTTTTTTAAACTGGTTCAAACAATCAATTTAATAAATATGTATAAATATATTTGCAGTTTTTTAAATAGGGAGATCACTCTCGTTGCAAGGTAACAGATGCCCTCTTATTTGGATATGGGAATAGCTTTTACTTTTCAATTACCAACCTTAACAATTATCATGATTATGAGACACTGACCTTCTCATTAATGACCCAAATCATTGATGAATACCTAATTGAAGGTGTCAATAATGGAATAGTTGTCGATAAACCATTTTCTTCTTTGGGGTTTACACACTGAAACTGGTCTTTGTAAAGGCTGTAAAAGTTTAAAAGTAAGTATCAGTAAAGCACAATTTCAGCCTTTCACTATGAAACTCATGTTTTAGTAGTCTGGCCTCACATCACACTTTATACTGGTGGGCAGAGATAACCTTCACTGAGCTGCATTTAGCCTGTAGGGGTGGCACGGTACATGAAAAAAAACCGAACCGTTCGGTTCGCTTGTCTCGGTTCGTAGCGTGTGCGTCGCACGGTTTCAACGCATGCGCAATGTATCTTCGTGCCCGTATGTTACCTCAGACAGTGGGTGTCCTTTTTGCGTGAAATAAGAGGTGTGTGTGTGTGTGTGGACATACAGTAAAATAAAGTAAAAGTGGAGTGCTGCAGATCACGTCACATGTAGAAATGCAAGTGGGAGAGATAAGGAAGGCTGCCGGAGTTGGAGGATGCACCAGCGACATATAGCAGGCAGGGCAGATGCAGTGCGTGTGCGCGCGCATTCACACACTGGCAGTGTTTGTCTTGCGCAGCTGAACCGCGACTCGTGTATTGCAAATTCAGACAAATATTGTCCATTCTGTCACATTTTCCGGTGTTCTCCTCCGACCCCTGTCTGTCTCATGCTTTGATTTATGATGGGCAGCATATATCTGCTGCAAATGCCACCGTGTTCCCCTCTGTATCATACACACATGCATATAACATGCTGTATATAAGTAGTTCACATGATAAATGTAACATTTAAAAGTTAAGATGCTTCTAGTTTTAATAATTTAAACATGCCTTTGAAGTTTGGGCAAAAACTTCTGGCAGTGTTGTGTTTTTTTGTGTATTTTTTTCTTTTCTTTTCACAGCGCTGGATGTCATATGGTGATTGTGAACCACACGGAACACTTCATGGTGAAATTTGTTAATCAGGTCAGCTGAATTAAAGCCACAGTGCATTGTTCTGATCAAAATTTACATGATTAACATGAAAAATGTTACGCCAATGTGTCGGACTCGGTAGACAGCCAGTTAAGAAACAACTTCTACATGATATAACAATTTTTTAATACTGTATCCTAATTGTGGATGATTAAGCTATATATCATATGCTGAAGTAAATTTCTTGAGTGTTAACGATAAAAAAACAACAACAACAAGAACCGTACAGAACCGAAAACCGTGACCCTAAAACCGTGATACGAACCGAACCGTGGGTTTTGTGAACCGTGCCACCCCTATTAGCCTGTGATTTCAAATGCCTTAAAAGCACTAGAAAATGTTCCAAGCTGTATTAACCAGAATTCAGTCTCTTTTCTGCCATGAATCAAATCAGAACAAAATTGAGTTCTAACGATGATTTCCTCATTATTTTAATGACAATTTAACGATAAGAGCATTCAGATAGGAGCTTAAACCATTCGTCACAGACCGTAAATCTAGATACCATCCCACAAAAAGCTCTGCAAATTGGATTATTTATGCTGGGCCTAATGCTATAGTATATACACATCGGATCCCCGCTATCCATTTTTATACGTGAGATCGCCTCACAAAATGCCATGAGCAAAATTTTCCCCTACACCACAAAGCAATTTACAGTAAATCACTGATATGACAAAGATCGCTGTTTCTTAGAAATAGCATTTAAGTATCCTCTCCAATAAAAACCATGTGGCTGCTTTGATCATTATATGCAAATTAAGGATTTCTATTCTGTGTTAGGACTGGGCGACATGGACAAAAAATTATATTATATTAATATTAATATTA
This sequence comes from Romanogobio albipinnatus, assembly GCA_023566225.1. NCBI lineage: Eukaryota > Metazoa > Chordata > Actinopteri > Cypriniformes > Gobionidae > Romanogobio > Romanogobio albipinnatus. Next base: position 43,215,813 of record CM042241.1, on the reverse strand, counting down.
TATTATATTATATTAATATTATTAATATTATATTATATTAATATTAATTATATTAATATTATATTAATTTATTGTGGTTTTTTGACAATGGCAATGACAATTCAGTATTTATTGGAAAAAAAATTTTTTATTTCACATCCTGTGCAAAGAAAGAGTAAAAAAAAAATTAAAAATCACATTCTAACTGTGCGTTCACACCGCCGACTGTGAGAGTGTCAAAGTGGCCGGAAGTCATTCATTTTCAATGGGAGCCCGATGGAGAGCTTTTAGTTTAACAAATCAAAACATTAAAAATTTAAATCGGAAAATATTTAGAGCTTTGAAGTGCTGGAAAAAGTGTGAAGCACTTGTAAATCCTTAAAGTGCTTGAATTTCAATCTCAAAATTTTGTACTAACCCTGAGATGAATAATGACAACAACATTAAATCCACGTGGTGTTACTACAGTAAATCATGGTGAATGTTGGTGATTTGTGACTGAAACCCCTGATCTTCTCTCATGTTGTTTCCACATCAGCTGTGTTTGATCTGATATCTGTGGTTTATAACAGAATTCTGTGTCGAACGCTTCCACTAGATCTCGCAGTAGCGATGTTATTAATACTGTGGTGAATTCAAGCTCTTTCTAACTGGATCTCCCAGCGCTGAGTAGTAACAGTGTCACGAGATCAGCCCGTGTGTGATCTGAGTTCCCGCTGCGCTGTCTATTACTGCTCCGAGCTGAGAAACGTTCGTGCAGCTCAAACGAGTAACGTTAGCGTGGTTCCGTTCAGACTTCAAACACACTTTGCAGCGGGGTATTGTTTGTTCTGCGACTGACGCCGAAACCCCCAACCAATTACGAATGACACTGTATATTGTAAGATGACACTGTCTGTGTTGTTTGTGTATCTCTGGCAAACACGCGGGAGGCAGGCTGAGCCCATTCAAAACTACGGGAGGCCAGAGGTGCGCGTCGACAGATGTAAAAAATTTTTATAAAAAAAACGATTTTCCATTCAAACAAATCGCCGTAAACTACACATTTGAATTAATCGATAAAATCGATTATCGCCCAGCCCTAGTGAGAACTGATTACTAATAGTTGTTGTTTTGAGTAACATTATGACTTTAGCCTAGAAATCTAGACGCACCCTAGCAGCAGCAAATCTAATTTGCAGCCAGGGTAGTCTAGCAACTCGCCGTTGGCTTGCTGGAAAAACCAAACTCTGGTCAGGCCAATCACATCGTGTATAGAGTCGGTGGGTGGGCTTAACATAATGACGGCAGAGTTGCTGCGGTTCCGCATGCTACTTGTAAAACAAAGAAGCTGGCGAACAGCGGTCTTTCGAATCGGCTTTGTCTGCGACTCTGGAAGACTTGGAGTTAAGCTTTTCTTTGAGAAAAGAACAAAGAACGGCACTGAAGTCATTCTTAAGAAAGGAAGATGTGTTCAGAGTTTTGCCGCCCGGATACGGCGAAAGCTTAATCTATCAACTAGATCGTTTCACCTTCTTCGTTGCTCCGGTTGGTTGTAGCGCTATCCTATTGCGTGCAGAGGGAATTTGAAAGACAACCGTTTATCCCGCCCCTCGGATTGAGTCCTGCCAATGGTGAGTTCCCAGACTCAACATCTTGATGTGGGTCTGGCTTGTCAGGCTATTATGACTTCACAAAGCCAAAAAAAAGTTATAGTCCAAACAAGTCATTCGTTGTAGTTCATGGAAAGTGAATTCTGTTAAATAAATACCCTGTCCTAATACCCAAACTTGCAGTCTTGGCCACTTGAGAGCACGTGTACATGGCAGGAAGTAAGTGTGCAAGACACTCCCATGTCTTAAAAATGCCAAAGTGCAGTGCCCTAAATGCACACTAAACCCTTGCAGTGGAACATAACGCTCCAAAGCGGCTAAGTGTATCCCATCATGCATTATGTTCTGAAACTCAAGTGCCCCGAAATTGCGAGATGTCGAGAAAAATGTTCCACTGCAAGTTAAATTAATATTGATATGATATTAAAAATAATTTGGTAAAGTGTTGCACATTTTATTTGTGCAAAGATGAGCATGCTATGTGTATTTTTTTTATGTATACAACTGGTTTTTATCTCTTAATTAGAAGCACCACAATTTTAAAATTGTGTCTTCTGTTAAAGCTGTAGTCTACGATGTTGAAAATCAGTCGAGAAAGCCTGAATTTTTCAAAAACTCATCCCGCCCCTCCACACGCACACCCCTCCCCTCCGTGCTACCTGATCCCTCCCACCGGGAAACGACCTGAACAACATCACTCAGTCAAGCAGGAGTAAACATCGGAACAGAGATGTTGATAGCTCAAAGGCACACGTTTGAGTTCACGCCCACGCAAGATTAGCAACACATGCAATGTTCTATCGGCTCGAACAGAAAACCGCTAACGTTAGGCTATTGAAATAGTCAAGCACTTCAAGAAATATAATTACTTTGACCTGTGATAGGCGATGCTAAACAGCTAACATTCCAATGCCGACCGGCAGCATGATCATGTTGTCAGACTGATAAAAAGCTATTTATGTAATACACCACACCATAAAAGTATAAATAAATGTTTACCTGCTCAACAAAAAAAATCAGCGTCGGTTTTAAGTCCAAAGGTTTCTCTAAAGCTTCCTCCAACGGGCAACGGTGGACCCTATATTGATTCGGCTTTGAGTCCGGCATTCTTCACATTTTTTTTTAAATCTCGGCTCTTTCCTCAATTGACTTTCTCTTTCTTCCAACCTTGACTGTTGGGGCGAGCAGGGGCCGCTTGCTGCTGTCTGTTTGTTGGTTTTTCTCCATTGCTGAGCTGATGCTGCCTACTTGCCCGCAAAATTTCATGTTGCAGGAGGGGGCGGGGCGGGGTAGGGTGCGGTGGGTGGAGACGCGAGTGGAGCAGGGGATTGGATGAGAGCAGTTAACCAATGTAAGCCGTCCGGCCGGACAGATTACATTGGTCAATTTCTCTGCGGGTGTACACCCAATAGAGTGAATGGATTTTTTTCATTCTTTTTTCTTTTCATATTGTTAGGATTGTACTATAGAACCATAACCAGCATCTAAACGAGGTTATTAATAATGAGCAATCTTTGAAATCGTAGACCATAGCTTTAAGTTACATAGCGACTACAGAACGACATTTAGACGTTTATTTTAAAATGCAAAGTATTGAAAATAAAAAAAACTCTGTAAACACAGTCTGTCCCATCGGGTAATCAAAAGTTATATACACACTTGCAGTCTTAACGCCTACTCAAACACTTGGGCCAAATCCAGGAAATACGTCATGTAAGTAGATAAGTGGTCAAGTGCAAAGATATCTTCCTTTGGAGTGTACTTTGAGCTTTGTAACCTTGCATATCTTTATGCTCTGACAGCAACATTACACACTAACTAATGTTGAAAAAGTGGAAAAGCATAATAGGACCCCTTTAAATGTGCAAAATTAGGGCTGTGACTAGCGATTATTTTGATAACCAATTAATCTAACGATAATTTTTTTGATGAATCGGATAAAAAACTAAAATTATAATGCATTAAAAAAAATTATAATTAACATTTAATTTTAATCCATTATTATAAACAATGTTATTCCACATCCTGTGATTTTTTTTTTTTAAATATAAAGCCTATGAAAACAAATTTATTCTCTACGTAACAAAAAAAAGTTAAAATACAAATATTACATTGTAAACCTAAAATACTATTTTAAAGCAGAAATTAAAACAACTAAATTAAAAATGATAAACAAAAACACAAAATGTTAACTTGTACGAGGTAGGAGGAACACACATTCACTCGTCTGAACGGTAGCCTAATTATATTACATTAACGGGCTATACCAACAATGCCTTTACTGTTACTGTGTCATGGGGTGTTTGCAGGCGAAGAAGGTTCCAAACCACAATAGTTTTAATAATGCTTTTCACGAAGGCAGGCAGACAGGTGGCAAACACGAATAACATAACTGTGACCAGACAAAAGAGTGACTGTGACATAATTAATGAAAAACTAAAACTAAACTAACAACAGTGACTGAAAAACAAACTGAAATTAAATAATAATAAGCAAAAATAAATAATCGTTTTCGTAATTAATAAGCTCTCATCCTCTGGCGGAAAATCTGACCTGTGGCTGTTTAGGGAAATACCTGTAGATGGTGCTTCATACATGTGTGGTTAGCTGAGGCAGTGGGCTGGACGCTTGAGAGCTCTTCAGCAGCGCACCGTTTTTTCAGTTGAGATGCTTTGCTTGCTATGATACTGAATATGCGTGGAAGTATTTCACATATAGTTAGTTTCTGTATTGTTTCTATATAAAAATGTCGATACAATGTAAAGTTTTTGCTCTGGCTCTTGTTTTAAATGATTTTGTTCCATTATTATGCTTGTTGTTGTCGTCATCTGTTGATGTTGTACAAGCAGAATGTGGCGGTTGGTCGGTGTTGTATTTGTCCTGCCCCTCCTTCACTGTGATTGGACGGCTGGGTAAAAAGTGACTGATGAGTGCTGCTTTACCCAAAGTTAAACATTATTCAACTCTCGGCAACCGATAAAAAATGGTGAGTGCTTAGCACTCAGTGTGAAATAGCCGCTAAGCACCTTGTCATGCTGCTCCCATTGAAAACAATTGGAAAAATATGCTAGCCTCGGGACAAAAAGCTTAACACACGGACACACAACCTAAAAGCAGGAAGGGCTTCAATGCTGCTACACATAGCCTGGCTAACCCTCACTGTTGCTAGCCTGCATTCTCTTGATATAGGCTTCCAACAGGAATCCAGCACGACAAGCTTATTCTTGTGAAACTGAAACCTCTCAACCTCTCTTGCACCCACTGCATGCCTTAGAGTTTCGGCAGAGCACATTCAGTTGCAGGGTGATCCCACCAAAATGTGAGACTTTTTTCAACAACAAAAATTATTTAATATAATATAATATAATATAATATAATATAATATAATATAATATAATATAATATAATATAATATAATATAATATAATATAATATAATATAATATAATATAATATAATATAATAAGGGCTGCACGATTAATCGAAAACGAACCGCAATCGCGATTTGGCTTATGTATTATGAAAGTGTAAAGGCTTTTATTAATTATAAATATATGCATAAATATATTATTGCATTCAAATATATAAATTAAATAAATATATGCACAGTGTGTTAGTGAAGAGCGACTCTGTGATCAGTAGTAAATGCTGATCTGTCTGAAAGCACTGCGAGTTTGAGACGCTTATAACGTGCATTTTAAAAAGCAACGTGTCAATCATCTACAGTAATGCGAAGTCCAACAAAAGACAACATTTAATAACATTTTTTAACTCACTTCATATCGTCAGTTGAGTGTTTGAAATTTCTTTTTGTGAGCTGATGTGGCTTCTTGTACGTTGTACGTTTAGGCCTACAGTCTGTTTCTGCCTCAGAATAAAAAATAAAAAGGTAACTCTAAGATACAGTTTAAAATATGATATAAAGTGGCAGTGTGACATTGCAAGATAAAAGTCGCAATTACGAGAAATAATGTTATACTGTGAGAAACAGAAAGATATAGGCCCAATCCCATTTCTACCCCTTTCCCCTACCCCTTCGTTTTGCACGTTGATGTGAAGGGATGGGGTGCTGGCTCGGATCGGCATGAAATGGAACGGTTAAACAAAGAGAAAAGTTTGGCCCGATGGAAAAGCGGCTCCTTGTATGTTCTGTATCATTCGTCTTAGACGCTGCTCTCTTAAGTCCAAATACAGCGCAAAACAACGTTGGGAGTGAGTAATCTGTTAAACGGGCTCACGCCTGATTTCTGTTAGATGTGCACTTCATTGTTGTTCATACTGGTTAAATGTTACAGGACACTAATAAAATAAACGGGGTATGATGATGTATGATGACATGTAATGGTGTAGTAGTGGTGTCCCATTTCTTATGGTACGTTCACACCGGACGCGAATGACGCGATTCGCGCAAGTGATTTACACGTTAAGTCAATGCAAAGACGTAAATAGACATTCTGCGGTGCGATTTGCGCAAATGAGGCGGCGCGAATGACACGGTGCGAATTGAGCGTTTGACGCATGAAAACGGCAGAATTTTTTTTCAAATAGGCACTCTTTTTTATAAATAAACCACAGATTTGAGCTTTAAACAACTACATTATCGCCTGAAAAAGTCTTAAAACTACGTTGTGTCACACATTAACAGTGGAATTTTTACAAAAAAGACGTGTAAACACAGCCCATGTCAGCCATTTCTCAACGAGACGAACCGCCTGGCAGAAGCCCCTCCCATGACGCGAGTCTGTTGTGAAGCGAATTTCAAATGCGATTGAAGCGAGTAAACTCAAAATGTTCCAGCGTCCAACTTCGTGCAAATAGCGCAAATTATTCGCATAATTCGCGTCCGATGTGAACGCTACATTAGTAGAATATTTTCACCCCTACGCCTTGCCATTCTGTTTCAAGGGGGAAGGGGTATAAAATAGAATTGGGATTGGGCCTTAAACTTGCATTTACATCACAAAAACTAGTGATGCACTGAAATGATGATTATATTTTACCAAACGGCGAAACTGAAATTATCTGAAAACCCAAATTAATGTAATAGATGCTAACACAGTCAACATGCCACCAGAGAAGCGGCAACTAAACATCACTTTTTCTATCAATTATATCGGCACTACAAAACCGAAAAGTAGTCCATGCACCGATAGGATTTTTTGGGCCGATTCCAGTACTGATATTTGTCACTTACTACTCTCTCATTGTTATTTCACGAGTTCACACTTACATCAAATTAAAGGTCCCGTTCTTCGTGTTCTTTTGAAGCTTTGATTGTGTTTACAGTGTGCAATATAACATGTGTTCATGTTTCGCGTGTACAAAAAAAAACAGTATTTTTAACACAATTTACTCATCTGTATACCGCTGTTCTCACTCTCCTAAAAACGGCTGATGACTTCCTTTATTCTATGAAGTCCCTCCTTCAGAAATACGAGTTCTGATTGTGCCAGTGGTTCCCGTGTTGTGATTTGACCGCATCTTAGCAAACGTGGCACGGTTCCTGTGTTGTGATTCGACAGCAGCTTAGCGCACGTGGAAAGGTCACGCCTCTTAACGGGAGAAGTATGCGCTTAATGATCTCTACAGCGTCCCTGGGAAAGCCAAACAAAGGTGATTTGACTCCGGGATGAAAATAACAGCGTCTCGACGACATGGCGACAAACACACTCAAACGCCTTTTCTCCACGCGACCATCCTCTTCTCCACGTGGGACAGCAACAAGACCACGCCACCTTTTTCCGCGTATTCTTGTGGGCGGAGGTTAGTCTGTTCTACTGTTGTACTGTTCTACTGTTCTTCTAGTCTTCCCTGTTCTACTGGGAAGTCTCTTGCAACATTCCAATGGGAGGCCAAGGCTCACTGTATAAGACGGGAAAAGCCCTACCAGCCGATAAATGAGGATTAGCATGGTTTGGAACCACCTGACCAGGAGGGCCCGTGTTGCCTCTGACGGGAGCTCACATCGCCGGGTGGACGGGCCCTACTAGCTGATGAATGTGGAGCAGCCCTAATTTAGAACAGCGGACATAGCCTACTGCTAACGCGTTTTCATTTCTTATTCTCTACTCTAAATAGTGGTTACTTGTGGCAACACTGCACAACTTCCTGTGTTTGCAATGCATTCTGAGCACAGAAGAAGAACCGTACAGTTGTTAGGCAAAGCTTGCGGTCATAACTAAGAAAATGGTATCGGATCGGTACATGGGTTCAAGTACTCGCCGATACCGATGCCAGAATTTTTTGTGATATTTGGTGATATTTCCGATACTAGTATCGGAATCGGAACAACTCTGATTGAAGTTAGAAACATGTATACCAATGTTGTATGTAAATTTAGAGACGGTCCCTAAAACTGCGGATATCGAATGGCCAATGTCAAGCCAGCTTTACTCCAGTTAATTTCACCTGTAGTAAGTCAGTCTGGACAGTAGGAATGTACAACAACCTTTGGATCATGAAAAAGCCTTTTTTATTTATTTATTAGTATTAGTGTACTGTACATCCATTAGGGGAGGTATTGTTTAAAACGAGATATTGGCAAGATATAATAAATAATTTCGCCCGCTAGGCATTTACCATAGCCCTGTAAAAATTTATTTGAATGGTTTGTTGAGATTCGATTTGCACCGTGTGGTGAATTTGCATGATGGTCCAGCCTAGGCGGATACTTTACCTCGCTGAATTAGGTACTGCTCCTTTAAGGCAGAACGCACTCTGTCTCACTCACTGATGAGTGGGCAGTCTATAGATGGAGCGCGAGCTGTGAACGTCACATGTATGCATTCTAAATTTCTGCTGCTCTTTGCCGTTTATTTTTCTGTTCAGTAACGCAGTTGTCAGTGGAGTGTTTGCGAACTGCCACGTGTGTGGGATCGACGCTGATAATAAACCCCATGAAATGTCAGATAGGTGAGATTGCTTACATTCAGGCCAGCTATTCGGCCTCTCTGTGATGCGTTACACCTGTATACAACATACAATATTAATCACAATAAAGAAAACATTGTCATTGTTCATAAGAATTCGCTTGGCATAAATGTGCACCATTCATTGATTGTGAACTGCTCTGAACTGAAGCATTGTACAACTAAGCCCGTACAATGCTCAGAATCTGAAACATGAAAAGATCACATTTAATGAAATAGCCTTTGAAGTTTGCAGCATCATGATATGCAACCAAAGAAGGTAAATCTGCTGTATAATACACCTCTTATCGTTGATTAAATTGATTAGCTTGATGTGCTCCACTCGTGTTTAATTAGGTTTAATCATCTGAGCGTGCTCCTCCTGAAATTTGTTAATAAAACATCACTAAAATAGATCAGTGTTTTGATAATGTTTTAAATTAGCAAAGTTCAAAAAACACATGCAGTACTAGCTAGTTTATAATCATTTATATTGAACATGCTTTTCAGGTAAGTCATTAACCGGTACCGGTTAAAATGTGAACGGTACCCAACCCTATATGTGGCTTTCAGGGTGCGCGCTTTGGATGTGTGCACAGTCACACAAAACTTCACACACAGGGAGTAGAATTGAGTTCTTTCGTGTCTTCTTGCGCTTGAATATTTAAATTTGCAATGGGCTTCAATGGGCTCATTGAAAAACTTTTTTTCAAATTGTGACTAAATTACCCAGAAACCAAGTGAAGAGCTCCTTTAATAGTAACTGAAGCTGTCGGTCAGTTCAGAGTGATACTATAAAAGAACAATGGTAACCTAGATTAATAGGAGCAGAATATTTACATTTTCCCTATAATTTGCACATTACTGTTGTTAATAAAAGTTCATTTTATCAGCATATCAATTCATAAACCTTTGATATGTATATTGTATATTGCAAAAGATATGGTGCCCATATATACTGTAGAATAGCCGGGGTTTATTCACATGCTGAAAGTTTTGGATCCCAGGTATGTGCTACCAAGCCGCAAATATTTTACATAAACAAAATAAAGTTAAAACTTGTTTGAACA